>CAEGAE010030969.1:0-40055 GCA_903067095.1 Girardinus metallicus | reverse complement strand
ACGTCATTGTCGTATCAACGCATGCGCGATCTGATCTCCAAATGATGCCCCGCCTCTTCCGTGACATCACTCTCACTCAAACATTGAGTCCCTGTCACACATGCAAAGGTGAGTCTATATTTTATTAGTTTATATGTGCAATCTTAATCTTTTATGTATGCGTGAGAGAAAAATTGCATATGTGTGTGACATTTTAATAGTATATATGTGCAATTTTAATATTTTGTGTGTGTGTGAGTTTTTAGAAGTGTGTGAGAGACATAACATAGTTTTTGTCCTAAACGGCCCTCATATTTGACATCTGCATTCGTCACACACAGAAACATCAACCAGCTCTATAACGTCATGATGCTCTTTGCCACTCATTTGTTGCGACCGGGATGATATGAAATTTATTTTCTGGTATTTTCAGTAAAGTTTCACATCTAAAGCTCAGCAGCCGCCGTGTTCCTTCTATCCGTTTATCTGTATAAATAATCCCGCCGGACTCCAGGCATCGCTGCCGTAATTTTAAGATGCTTATTGGTCCCCCGGAAAAAGACAAAAACCCAGACATTATCATGAATCAGTAAAATCCTCCCAGGCCGAATTTGAAGACTGGACTTTATGCTACTAACACTTAGCTTTTGTCAACAACTCAGGCGGAAGTGAGAAGCAAATAAAGTCCCGGCCGGAACACGGTGCACTAAATAATAACGAGGCTTCGAGGCAGATCAGTTTTTCTCGAGGAATTTTAATAATCGAGGGAATCACTCAAGGAATCGTTTCAGCCCTACCCTACAGTTTTGTCAAATTCTTTGTGCGTGGATTTAAGACAACTGCTAAATCCTGAACCTGCTAACCAGCATGTAAAAATGAGCCTTGCTCATTTTTATTTCTCTTTCCTTAAACTGATGAGCAGTCTTACTGGATGTCCCAGGCCAGCCACACGGTGGAGAAGTGACCCCATCCCAGCTTACGGATCACATGGTATCTTCCATTGAACAGGTCGCCGATCTTCACATGATGATATCCACCTGAACAAACACATACGCAAAATGGAAGACATGGGTGAAATTATGTTGTGGTTTCCATGTGCAGTAAAATCAGGAGTAGTGTGTTTAACTTATATTTGGATTAAAACAACTTGAATCCATTTTAAAAATCCAGTTTAGTAGGATTTTATGAATAAAACCTCTGAATTGGGAAGACTATTTATGGAAGCTGGAAGAAAATCAGAAACGACACTAAAGGAAGGATGAAGAGATAGACATAAAGAAAGCATGTGCGTCACAAGTAAGGGACAGAGGCCAGAGAAGTTGGGTGGAACAACAGAAGGAAAAATGGAAATTAGTGAGAGAACAAAGAAAGCATGGAAAGAAGGAGCGACTTGTGGCAGGAAGAAGAACAGAAGGAAAGACGAAGGCTCATAAACTTTAGATGTTTGTTTGAGGAACCAAGAAAGAACCAAGACGAGATGGAAATCAAATTCCAGACAGTGTAGGAGCCATGATGTGTTGGTGTGGGCAAAAACACTTTCCTTTCTCCAGCTTATTACCTTTGCCCACAGTTCTGATCCAAAGTAAACCAACAGCTCAGAACTAATAAAAAACAATGGACAAAAAGCTGAAGAGAGGGGGCGTGTAAGGAGACAGTTTGTTGTCTGAGTCAAAGGAAAACGGATAATTAGACCAGACAGTACAACAGACCCTGGTTTAAAAGTCAAGAATCAGCAGAAATCCATTGAAGACTAAAAATTGCTTTCATCAGTCCAGCAGCTTCATCAAACACAAACATTTAATAATTTCCATCTGGACCAAAATTATTTTTTCCTCTGAGAAGTTAGAATCTATTTCATTTCATCATGCAGATGCAGAAGTGATTTCTGAAGAGAAACCCTACCCCTGCAGTAATCGTTGGGATCCTCCTGTTCGTCGTCGTCGGAGCCCAGGATCTCCTCATCCTGCTCCGGAAGGGGAGCTTCTCCCTGACCCTGCTGAGACGCCCCACCGCGACCATGAGGCTCTGGCCTGATGGGACGACAACAAACAGTATGCTGAGAACAGTACTGGGAGGACTGGACCATCAGTGATAGAGAGATCAGCAAGATGCATTAAAATAAGCACTAGCTCATTACAGTTATCGAAAATCAGGTCAAACAGATGCAGGAGAACGAAGGTGAACTTCATGTAATGTGCACACCAACAAAGAGAGGTCATCTGCAAGTCAGTAGATCAGACTTTTTTTTACATATGCAACAAAAATCAGTGAGATGTAGACACAAAATACAGTCCAAAATCACAGTGGCCGTAGCAGGAATGGAGGAAAAATATATACTTATCTGAACAATAATTATTTACTGTAATCACACTTTGGTGACTTTAATAAAAATAAATGCTCACTTTGATTATCCAGCAACAACATTGCTCCTTTGTTAAAAACTGAGCTTCATTGTGATCCAAAAATATTTAGTCTTTTTCGAATTGCATTAACCAGCTGCTGGGCAATGTGGAGCTGTTTATAGTTCATTAAAATAAAACCCAAAGCTAACTTGCAGTTTTAGCTTTACATGAACCAGCTATAAACGGTCAAAACAAAAACATAAAAAAGTATTTTAAGAAGCTGGCAATGCTGCTATGTTTAATGTAATGTACGACAAACCAAGTCAAATTAATCAGCTTTATCTTTTGTACAACAACATCAGCCTTGGAAATCCAACTAGAAAAGCAACTTATTCTCCACGCTCTTACAGATCACAAAGTGACTCCAAGAATCTGCCTCATGACCAGCACACACTACCATCAGTTATATGATTATTATCTAAACAGGTCACTATTGTAAATAATAGTGAACCAGGCAAAAAAAGCATCATTTAGACACAGTCACAATTATTGTGCTCAAGTAATCCTGAAGAAAAAAGTACAGTTTAATATTTCTATGGGTCTGATAAAGTTTAAAGTAAAGCAAGGTTTTGTAAAGGCCGTTTACAGAATGAAATGTTTGAGTTGTGCACCATAAAAATAGGAATTAATTTTACACCACTTCACAATTAAGGAGGCAAAAACACAACCCAATTTCTTTGGCAGCTGGATAGTTGGGTCTTTGTTTGCAAGTAAAAGGCCTAATGAAATCCAGAATTAATGAGTAGTACCACCCCAGAAAAACTCAGTGAAAAAGGAATTAATGGCAAATGTGTAACCTGATACACAGAAAGTTTTTTTTTTTTTTACAGTAAAAAGAAATTTATTTTTTTAAAAACAAACATTCTTCAAACATGAGTACATAGACCAAATGACATTTTTTAATAGACCTTCGACTAACTGTGTCATCTAATTGTGACATTAATGACGTAGATTTCACCTGTTAAACCCTTCGCTTAACTTATTCACTCCTTTAGTGTATCATACAAAGTTGACAGAATTTTCTTCTCTTGACGTCAGAGTCTAGTCGGAGGTTATTTTGAAATGAGGCACGAAATCTACAATTAACATCCAAGTCTTCCAAGATATGCGATATATTACCAAATAAAGAGCAAGGCTTGATAGATTTTATTTTTGAAAGAAAATGAAAAAAAGAAACCCACAAAAGTCTTTTTGACGAACTGGAAGTGTTTTCATAATGAGGGAAACACTTCTACACAGTATAATTACATGTTAAAGATCAGCCTTACTTTCACTCCCGATTAAAATAAAGTAAAGATTGTTCAGGAGACTCAAGTCCAGACCTCAAATGTAAGTTGAGTCTGCATTCGTTAGAGTCCAAGTCAAGTCTGAGGACTTTGTTTGAACAAGACTCAACTCTAAGTCTCAGATTGAAGTCAGATGATCCAGCTACCTCTATGTGACCAGATTGTCAACACATTTTAATACTTTAGAATCTATTATCGCTATGGCGACCATCCAAACCCCTGCGTCACCTCAGCATCTACACAACAGCACCCGTTATTATTAGACCTTGCACCAAAAACCTTATATCTTCTTAAAATTCCTGCTGCGGTAAATTCCCGACTAAGTGAGGACATGATGTCAACTACAGCCGCTGTGAGTGAGTGAGTGAGTGAGTGAGTGAGTGAGTGAGTGAGTGAGTGAGTCGGTGTCCTTGCACTGGAGGACAGCACACCTCTGCAGGACGGAAGCAAAAGATAAATCATGGCGATACTCTGACGTGACAGGTAGTTGTGAATAAAACATAACCTCTCTTCTCTTACAGACTTACAACAGAGGATTCATTAATCGTTTCTGAAATTTAAGTAAATTAATCAGCGTAGGGTATTATTAAAACATGAAACCCCCTCTATACCAGTGCCCAAGAAAAGGGGAGTGCAGACTACGAAGACAGGCGAATTCGGATGTTTACATCACAGCTTTCAGACAACTGATGCCAAAACATCACGATTGTGATTTTCCAAAGTGCGTATGATGCAAGTTAGAGACTTTGTCACCTGTTATTTCCACTTGCAGGAGACAGTTGAATGCCTCCTAATCACACAACACACCAGGGTACGTCAAGGACTTCTGCAACACTTAAGATACTTGTACCCTTCCTCTTTCTGACAGCCGAAGCCTGAAGGGTGCTACAGCTCTTCAACCCACCACAACAACACGCGTCCTACCTGCAAGATGCACGGATGCCCATGGGACGAGAAGTGAGGAGGAGGACCAGGTACTGAAAAAGCCTCTCACTCCATTCGCCCAAAGAGCAAAAATGTGACGGAGGTTCAGAAGTGGAAAAGTAGAGAGGAGGCAGCAAAAGCAGTCTGAGCTGATGACTGAAAAGCCAAGGAGACAGCAGGAAGGGGAGAGAGAAGAGAGGAGGAGAGCGGGAAGGCGAGATGTGGCGAGTCTGAGCTGCAGACCGAGTCCCGAACCGCAGGCTTCACTACATGCTGCGATTCTCGCTCACTTTCTGCTCTCTCCCACAATCACTGCCTCTCCGTCGCTCTGTCTGACCGAGATCTCTCCTTCAGCTTTTGGCCCCGCCCCCCTCTCACTGACAGCTGGAAGATGATTGGGGGAAATAGCCCAGCACTGCATTGCAGGTGAGGTGCGACATCAGTGCCCCTCCTGATCCGACCAAACACCGTCCTCCTCTGCCCCCAGACAGACCATCACCACCAACTTCAATCCGTGGCCTTTATTAGCTAAATGAGCAAGAAATACACCGCTTTTCTCCAATCTGGGCCCAGAGTGGGCTTTTCTAACCGTGACAGGACTTACTCTACGTGTTTCACCTCAAATATCTTGGAATATTTCTCAGAAGAAATCCAACTCGCATGTACTTTCAAGAAAAACGCAATCGACAGCCACTGTACACGGTTTCAAAGAACTTTTTTGGCAGGTCGTTATCCAATTGCACAATTAGATGAAGATATGCAACTTTTATGTTGCACACGTATTTTGTGGGAATAAAAGTCTACATGAGGGACCCACAGCATCATAGATCAGCAAAAAATCTTTATCTATGTTAATTAAAAAAAAAAAAAAAAAAAAAAAGAAAGTGTGTGGCATCAACAATTGTACCACTAGTACAATTGTTGATTTCTTTATACATGATTTTTGCCCTTTAAATAAATGTACTCCCTTTAATGGTGGGATTTTTGTAAACGATCATGCAAGGCTACAAAGTCAAATATTTCAATTTGCCTTTGTCCAAACTTGCTCTACTCAAGAAAGAATGGAAACATGTTACTGACATTTTATCAGTAACCCAAGATTTTGGCACTTTGAACCAAACAATTCTGTTTGGTTTTTTTAACTTAAAATAAATACATTTTATTTGGGCCTCGCCAAAAGCTGCTCTATCAAGAACAGAATGAAAAACGTCTTTTCTTGTGAACAACAACAACAACAAAAGAGCAACAACATTTCCCCCTGAAGCCAAGAGCTTGGTGACCTCTGTGTGTGTGTATCAGGCTGTTATACACACACAGGCTCTTTGTAGATAGCAGATACTTCCTCTACCCTGGTTTTAACCTTGACCATAATGCCTCTCTTCTTCTGAAAACTTAATCTAAATTAAAAGTTCAAGCCCTTACCACTAAAACAAACAGACTATGAGTTTCTTTGTTTGCATCTCAGTTTGTGTGATTGGCGCACTGAGCCGGCTGCAGGCAGGGAGTAAATAAAAGAGGGACTGCAGATAGAACAGAGACAAGCACAAGCTGCAACTTAATGCTTTCCATCACTTCTGACTGTCACCACAATCATAAATGTAGGAATAGTCAAAGTAACAGCACACATGATGTCTTTAAATTAGAGTTTTAGACAGCACTGATTTTTTTTGTCAGCTGATTTAGTAAACCAAATCCTGAATGTTTAGAGAGAAACAAAATACAGTTTGTGTGAGCAAGGAAAAAATTTGAATAAATAATGCAAAAAGCTGGCAAAGGCCAGAGCACGAGCTAAATGATGTGCTAACTGGATCTCAAACATTTATAAAGACTTATTTTTTTAAATAAAGAACTTATTCAGGCTTCTCTGTGAATTTAGTTCAGAATAGTTGGTGAACTATGAAAGCAAACTGACTCAGTTTTACCCTGGGTGAAACTTAGAAGTAGTTCTTGTTTAAGTTGAACTTGCACTTCTTCTAATAAGATTCATCAACCCCAGTCAGGGATAAAATGGCAAAACTAACTCACAATCTCTTAACATATCCACAACTCTGGAAAACATGCGACAGGAGAGCGTGTCGCCGTCTCCTGCTTTCAAAGCCATTCGGCCACACTTAGATCAGTGTGTGATCTAAGTTCCTACAGCTTTCTTCTTCCAGCTGTAGGAAGAAGAAAGCAAAACAAGGTGCAGAAGAAGACATTGCTCCTGACGATGGAGCTGAACCAGAAACACTGCTGTCCCGGCTCCCCTCCCTTCAAGTAAAATCAATACAAAGTGCCTGACAAGCAGAATGAAGGTACGATGCACACAAAGCGTAAATGAAAGTGGTAGTAAAGCATTTCCCTTCAGCACTCCAAGCCTCAGTGAAGGAATAGAGGGAGGCTCAAAACAACGTCATGCAAACTTTGAAAAAAAATTGGAATCAAATCAATTTCCACGTTGACCTCAACTAGCATCATACTGGAACCAGAGCAATCAAAACAGAGATGCCTAACTCCACTGAGGGTTTTCTTAGTTCATAAAAACAACAGCTCTTTATTAAACACAAACTAATGTTTACTGCCTGAAGTCATCCATTGACTCCTTAAAATAATAATAATAAAAATCAGAGCAAACATATTAATATTTCTACCACAAACAGGAAGGAAAAGGGAGAAAGAGCTGCTGCGAAACCTGCAGTGTATGAATCTGGTGCTGTAGAGGGCTGCAGATGAGAAAAGAGTTGATGGGTTATGTAATAAAAAAAAAAAAAAAAAACACAGCTAGTGCTGGGAGAGAAGCAGCAGAGATGAAAGCTAAACATAACACAGAGCAATAGCACTGGTGGAAATTCAGAGTACTCCTACATCTCCGCCTGAGCTAAAACTGCATTGATAAAAATTTGAAGCAGGGAAGTTAAAGAAACAGGTGGGGTTTTTTATCCCAGGGATGTGAAAAAAAAATTCAAATATGCCTTTTGAAAAGCTGGAGGAACAAATCCACAAGAGACACAAATCGGTCCTGTTCTCCCGCACCACGCAGAATACATAAGCAGGTAATGAGGTGATCAGTGAGGCTGCACCTGTCTGTCAAAGCTCCTGAATGGAAAAAATACATCATCCTAGAAGTAAGAAATGTCAGGCTCAATGTAAACCATCACAGCTCCAGCAGAAACAAGTTGAATTTTTTAAACTTCTTTGACTGGTTTCTCCTCCAAATGCATGCATAAAAGCTACTCACTTCCATGTCAGCCCACTGGCAAGTTTCACCACAGCTGTATTGATGGAGAAGATCCAGTCCAGGAGCCACATGACAGAGAAGACACAAAGCTGTCGTTTTTTTTTTTTTTTTTTTGTCTTAAACACTGACCAGAAAGGCCAAAAACTAGGCACTGGGAAATATCTCTAGTTTTAGTTGTGTTGAGGTCTGCACCATTCACCCGCTGCTCTTTGAATGCACTGTGGCTGCTACTGAGTCCCTTTCGCCACAGCAGGCACAAAAAGAGCGAGTGGGAGGGAAAGAGCAGGGGGCAGGAGAAGTCTTAGAGGGAAGCTGAATAACACTAGTCTGCTTCCAGCTATTCATAACAGAAAAAAAATCTTTTCAAATAAAAAGGCAACCCAATCGCTGTTTCACATGTTTGTAGTGTGGTGAGAGGAATGTCAATATTGTTGCAATATTATGTTAGAAAAAGTCCAGAAGAAGAACAGGATACTTTGGGATGTTTTTGCTCCACAAGCTCTAAAGCTGCATGTGCACATACACATATATATATATATATATATATATATATATATATATATCCCCCCTTTAGATCTACTGTCATCGGTTACCAAACATAATGAAGAAATACGGCTAACCTGGAGCACAAGGAATACAAGAGTAATTCAATAAACTAAAATGTAATTGAAAAGTTACACACCTATATTATATACCTGAAATTAAGTTTTTAATACAGTTAAAATTCCTCATCTTGGAAGATTGGATATTACATAAACCCAGTAAAAATATTTTTATACAGATTTTTTATGCTATAAACTACAATCACATATAGGCTACTGAATTGGTCTAGCAAACGCTCTCAATGCCCTCAACAATGAGGCGTAACCTCAAAAGGTCATTGGTAAATTAGTTGTTTAGCTGAATGCAGACATATAAATGGAAAGTTGAGTGGAAGGAAAAAGTATGGAAAAAAGAAAAAAAAAAGTGGACAAGACTAACAACAGTTTTGAGAGGAAGTAAAGTTCATCCGAGTTTGGGGGAGAGTCTGTGTTTTAAAATCCATCACTCACACACACACACGCACACACACACACATACAAAATGTATCCTGAACTACTATTGTTCTGTTCCTTGTATTACACCACCCCTGAACTAAAGACATCAGAGATGCCTTAACTGGGCTAATGAGAAAAACACTGGACTGCTGTGTAGTTGTCCAAATGTTCTGTTCAGATTTAAAAAATAAATGTTTCATTTCGTGTGGAAATCAAGGTCTCAAGAGTCTGGAAGAAGACCAGAATGGCACCGCATCCGAGTTGTTTGAGGTCTGGTGTGATATTTCAGTAATAATGTGGGAAGCCATGTCATCTATTGGTGTCAGTCCACTGCGTTTTAGTCAAGTTTAAAGTCAGCAAAGCCATTTTCCAGGGACTCGGAGTGTTTCAATCTTCCCTCTGCTCCCTCTATGGTGAAGCTCATTTTATTTTTCAGCAGGACTGAAAAGAATTGAACATTTAGTGAGAAACTAAACTGGGGGTTTTGATTAGTGTCATACTCACCAAAGCGGACAGAAATACACTGTTGAAGTATATCACATTATGTGCAATGAATCTACATCCGTTTCTCTCTAGAAACTGATTCTTTTGGGGGCTGGAGGGTCACTTTTGGAAAATATAAAAATTTTTCAGGCGCACCTGAGTCTGTTGTGATGTGAGCGCTTTCTAAACTTCCTGCTCTGCCTCTTGAACAGAGTAAAGAAACCCATCATGTGTAAATAAATAAAAAAGGAAGTTTTCTGGTTACTTTTTGCCAGGTTTCCTCGGCTTCGTCCTCTTCTTCCTCGCTTGGATCGCGAGAACTAAAAAAAAAAAAACAAAAAAACAAAAAAAGCAAAAAGAAAACAGGTCTGAGACAAAAACACGCTGTTATGTTAGTGTGACAGAGATAACACGAGTCCGCGTTTTTTCCGAGCCGTTTCCTCAGATCTCAGTAAAAAGATTAGCTACTTTTCTGAGGTGTAACAAAATTCACAATGACGGCAAAATGAGAAACTATGCAGTTAGCAGGTTACTTGGCTTAGCGGTGTATTGTGGGTATTGTTAATTTAGCTAACAGCAACTTCGAACGTTTCGCTGTGAAAATACTAATCACCACAAACAGTCCCATTCATTATTTTTAAGCATTTGTCACAGTACGACTCATATTTTCTCACAGACAGCGAAAACAAAATGTCTTAGGACAAACTGTGCACAATCATGTGAAGCTAAAGCTAACATAATGTTACCACAGAAAACACACAGCAGAGCGCATGGTACACTTTTACTCTACACCGGCAGTTACGTAGTTTAACATTTGCTAAATCTATTTAAGCAGCAATTAATCAGCCACCAGCGTCTAATGCTAACACGATGTGAGTAACAGGTTCAACCAGTAAAAAGCATTTTAGTTTAGTTAGCAACGTTACCTTTTCTTTCCATGCTGAACAACCAGTCAAGTGCTGCGTTCAGTGGCTGTTGGAAATGCGGGACACTGCCTTAAAGGGGGTATGAGCTGTAGAGGGCGCTGTGTTCGGAAGCTGTAATTTCCTTGAATCTTTTACCTATGTCAATTGTTTTGGTTTATCCTAATATTTTTAAATATATTTTTGTATGCATTTTTGTCCCTTTCTGTTTTTGTCCTTTTTTCCCGACATTTACGGAGGACAGTGTGCCTCATGTAACGATCCATCAGAAGGTCACCAGTTAAATAACATTTGATCGTTGGTCATAACTCAGATCCTACGTTGCTTGCCAACCGCCATAAAAAAAAAAAAAGAAGAACTCAGACCAAAGTAAAAAGGAGCAGAGTGTAATATATGTTCTCGAATAACAATGACCAAAATGTAGCTTACTTTCTGTCAACTGTCAGAGCATTTTTCCACGGTCTCCTCCAACGCTTGCGGAAAAGTGCAGCGCTGGAGGATTAGGTGATTCTGTAAAAACTAGGTGATTTACAGAATCACCTAATTGCCTTAAATAAGTCAAAATACTACAGTTGTGATCAACCTAGTACCTACAAATAATTTTATTTTGCATCAGTTTGTGGAAGTAGGAACAGCAGACTATGTGTGCTCAGATTAAATAACATTATAGCACTTGCACACAACTAATTTATAATATAATAAATTTATAATTCCAATTTGTCTTGCGTGAAATTGATTTCTATAAATAGGATTCTTATCTAATTGCGAGACCAAGAAGTTGCTGAGTGCAATGTTAAAACTGCGATCAGTCACCCCAAACCGCTGAGGCATCCAAAAAGGACCCATTTAATACCTTTAAAGGTGCTCAGCCACAATGCAAATTAAATGTAAAAAGCGTCCTTTTGTTTAGTTAATGACATGCATTATAAAATGCGTGTTCTGGAGAAAAAAAATGACTGAATTATCTGAATAAGAGATTACGTTATGCTGCCAACAGGTGGTGTTTTGTTAACCACCAAACCTCAACCAAATATAACGCACGCTGTCACAGCTTTGAAAAATAGTAGCCTTTATTTACTGATGGTTGTATATTTACACATAGCATGGCCTTGCTGTCTTGGTACATTAGGTGAAGAACTCAGTGGAAAATACATGAACACATCTCAGGCAAAGTAAGTAAACCAGGTTAATTTATGACATTGGGACCTGGAGAACAAACATCTTAATCTGATTGATGCAGATGTGTAAAAATGACAGAATTCGGCATCACCCTTCAGCATCCAGTGAGTAAACATCCACTCATGTGCCTTGCTTGGATATTATAGTACATGAACATTTCGGTTTTTGTGATCCTCCTAATACCTTAAAAAAAGTAAAATAAAATAAAAAAATAAAAATCAGACCTATAGAAATCACTGATATCATTTTTTTTATTCAACATGCGGTAAAGTAATGCATAAAAAGAAAAAAAAACATGAACTAACCGGAAGGAAATAATAAAAAGATATGCAATATCGTTTGGATGACTTAGCCAGAGCAAATGTGGTTTGACTGGAAAATATTTTCCGGCTTCTGAAAGTGAAATCTTCACTTTAGTGGTCTGACGGATGCTGTAAACAGTGACTTTCCAAACTATTCATACCCCTGGAACTATATATATGTGTATATATATGTATGTATTTAATTTCCCATGTTATAACCTTTGATGCATTTTATCTAGATTTCATGTGATAGACCAGCACAGAGCACTGAATTGTGTAGATGCCCACATGTCATACATGAGCACAGGAAAAAATGTGGAAGAACAATCTCTAGTACAATCAGACTAAAGTAAAACTTCTTGTGTGGCCATAAAGCATATTTATGTGGATGAATGGCCCAGTCAAAATCCAGACCTAATTCCAATTACCAATTAAGAAACAGTGGTAAGACCGGAAAAATCAATTTTCACAGATAGTTTTCATCCAAATTTGTTTTGTCTCTAGATGGACAAAGCCAGTTGAAATAAAGTATTTCCAGCTGTAATTAAAGTAAAAGGCAGTTCTCCAAAGTTCTGATGTTACATTTTTATTTATGGAGAAGAAAAAAAAAACACGTTAATTTGTTTGTGCCTCTTAATCATCCAATGCTATGTGTTGGTCAATCAAATAAAGTTTGATTACAATACCTTAAAGTTTCTTGTTGTAATGTAACACAATATGGAAAAATTAAAGGGGTATGAAAACATTTTCAAAGGTCTACATTTCTGAATGTGTTTACCATCTTCGTTTTTGTAAACAGGACTGTCATACCGGCAGGATGCTGAGTTTTCAGCCAATTAACATTAACATATTTTAGACAACATGGCTCTCACTGTCTGCTTAGATACACAAGCTGTAACTGCAGTCCCTGAGGCCAATGAGGGAAAAATCAGATATTTAATGATGCTTTTGGATACTGAAACAAGAGGCTCTCCATAAATAACAAAAACAACCCTAAAATCTGACAAATAACATTCTCTTTTACACTGACATAGAAACAACATAACAAAAAGGATCATAAATACAGAGCAAACTGGTGCCCAAAAACATTCAAAACACACAATAAATGCAATATGGTTTATAAAATGCAATATGATTAAATTACATTGACAGCTAATGTTCTCGCAGGAAACATCAGCTCTGAATAAATTACGAAGTCAACCCTGTCTTCATCATGCTGCTGTGATACTGGAGCTTGCTGACTGCTAAAACATTCATTTTGGAGCAAGACATTTCATGAATTGATGCAGAGAAAACAAACAGATGTATTTGATGAATATGCAGTTCTCCCATATGTGATAATTTCTTTAAAAAATGACCAAGTCTACAAAACCAAGAAGAAATATAAAGCCTAGATTTTTTTTCTTGTCATAATGAGTTAATCTCATACATTTCCCCTCATAGTCTGTACATACATAGTATAAATTACATACAATATCAATTTAGGCCATTTTAGGATGAACTCTTGTAATCAAATCCATACTGCTGAAGAGAGTGGTTAAAGTGTCAATTAATATTCTGCGATAATTATTTTTGCCTAAAATACTTATGTACAAATACTGTTTGTTGCAATATCTACACAGAAATAACATTTTGTCTAATATTTGAAGGAGAGAAATACTAATAAAATTTGTCCCCGCTGTGCTAATTCCTAAGTAGTAAAACTTTATAAATGTGAATCTTTGAATACATTTCCTGAAACTGTTTTCAGATACTGGCATGTATGCTTTTTTCCAGCTGGGTGACTAAAACTTGAAAACTAATAATTAAATGTTGGAAGCAAAAAAAAAAAGAAAAAGAAACAAGGAACAGTTAAAGTTGGCCACAGAAGAGGGTTCAAATTAGGGGGCGTTATGAACAGGTCATCACAACGTCCCCAAGATATAAATGATGGCAGGCACTTGAATGTCATGGTTGTACATGTGAGCAGGAAACAAATAGATGGTCACATGTGATTGATAGTTTTAAGAGCGTTCCTTTGACATAAAAAAATAATAATAAAAGAACTAAATAAAAAGGAAGAAAAGGCATTTCCCCACTCAAGATTCCATCTCATCGTCTAAAGGTGGCGGCTCAAAGCTGACTACCTCGTCATAGGTTAGGCCTAAGCAAGGGAAAACAAAACAATTAGTACAAGTTTCTTCTCCCAACCCAGGTTCCCATCTCATCCAAACTTACTCTTCCACTCCTCGATTTCCAGGTCGCGGCTTTCAAAGCTTTGGTCGTAGGGCTCCGCTTCGGGCTCATCGTCTGGATCATGATACTGAGAGAAGTATTGGTGCGCCAGCGCCTCCGACGCCGTTATCCGCTTGTCTGTGTCCAGCACCAGCATTTTCTCCAGCAAGTCTACAGCTGAAGCACAATGGTTGTTGCATAATGGTTATGTAAGGTTTACAGTGAGGAACACTGACATGTTTAGACATTCTGTGACATTCTGTTCATATGTGGTTTTACAGTACAAGGTGCATATTAAAATAAATTGTGTGAAACAAAATTTTCACTCAGTTCTTTCCAAAACAAAATCAAATTTCAGACACTTAACATCTGGAGATGCCATTTTGAATTACAGAAGGGATGCATGCAAGCTGAGCAACAAACTATTTATATGTACAACTCACAAAATTACAACCTGTATCACTTGCAACTTGGTAAAAAAAAAAAAAAAAAAAAAGTAAGTTTTTGTTTTCCCTCCAACTTCAGGATTATGTGTTGGACTATCACATAAAATAGATTTCTGGTTTCATTGAGACAAATTTTAAACAAATTTTAAACAAGAGGAAAGCACTGTAAAATGTAAGCAAACTTGAGTAGTTTCCAATTCCAATCCATCTGCACAATTTTACTTCTTTCCTTTATTTATAATATCTTGATGTGCTGAAATTTCATCACAATAACTTTTAGCCCCCTCCTCACAGTCTTTATTAGCGTTTCATATCCGAAAACATATTCCAATGCAAAAGGTACCATTTTTCATTTTATCTTGTATTTCATTCCCTCGGTGATACATAGGAAAAGTTAATGTAACAGCTAAAAAGAAGTGCAAACTTATATCTGCCTCCTACTTACATAAAGAGAAAATTAGCTGTTCAATCTAAGAGGACCATTCCAGCAATATTTCAATCAAATACACACAAAAATACACATAACTAAAACACAATGCATAATAAGTCAGCTTATTCAATGCTATACTGCTTCATCATAATAATTTTCTATTTCTTTTAGCTGCAGAAAGAAATTTAGATTGATTTATATCACTGTGAAGATTTATGGCAACTTTTAAAATATTGCTTTATGACGCCACTAGGGGGAAGCAGTGAGCCAGAAGTGGTATAAACCACAGACCAACACCGAAAGAGGAACTTACCAAGAGGGTTGGCGCCAAGGAACACATCAGCGAAGTTCCTCTTGGGCATGTGAGGAAGCGAATTAATGTAGTTCCTTGCCTGTTAAAGAGATAAACAAAATAAGACAAACGGTTTAAAAAATAAATAAATAAAACAATGCCACCTTTTATTGTCACCATCAAGAAATATTCGCACAGCAAACCATCCGGGTGTAGCGAGACGGCTCCAAACTTTTAGCAAACGACCTACAATCTACACACTTAAGTTAGTACAACCCCCCGAAAAAAAAAAATGTCCTACTGAAAACTAATCACCAGTGCAACAGGAACTGCACCACGACAGCACTCCGAAAGGCATCGCAGTGACAGGCATGGTGAGTCAGAAAGGAAACAGGGAAGAAGTGGAGCGACAGCATAGAGTGGTGGTGAGCCTGTTGGTGGGGAAGGGAAGTCTGCCGCTATTTGTTTGCAAACAAACATCGAGCTGACAGCTGACTGCTCGCCCCTCTGGCTGAAGATGGAGGCCACCTGGGGAAGGGAAAGGGGGTCTCACCTCATGGCTGGGCATCCTGCTTATGAGGGAGGCTGGGGGAGTCCCCGTCAGGCGCATTATCTGCTGCAGCTGGTTTATATCTAAAGCCATGGAGTCAAGGGGAATCATAGCGAGTCAACAAGCATGGGGGGTTAGTGGAGTTTATAATTAAATGGAAAGAGGCAGATGTAGAAGAGTGGAAGGGGAGGTATCAGACAAAAAGCTGCGACATACAGCAATGTTTTGACTGTCACAGATAAAAAGATTTATAAATCCTCTAGCGCTCGGCAGGGCTCAAAGAATGCTTGACAAACATGGAAAGCAAAGAGAAAACAAGTCAAACTGCAGTCCAACACAAAGCTGGACTGAAGATGGTTTAGTGTAAACACAAGGAAGTGGGCTAACTATAACCAGAACAAAACAGAGGGAATGAACGCACAGACAGGCAACGGACAAACTGGGCGGGATGGTACTTAGCACTCACAGAATCTGAAGAGATTTTCATCAAGAGCTCGGGCCCTGGGGTTCCGACGAGCATCATTATAAGCTTCAACTGATCAATGTCTATGACACTCACATGAAGGAAAAAAAAAACAAAGGAATGGATGGACGGCACTGATAAAAAAAAGGAAAAATGAGTGATAAGACATGCAAAAAATGAAGAAATAATCCAAAGTAATTTCAGCTGAGATTTAGTGTAATAAATGCAATGCTACCAAAGAAGCGAGACTGAATGGGAATTGCTGCAGTATTTAAAAGCCCTCTGAGCAGTAAGTTCTCTATTAAGACTGAGAACAGAAAATGAAAACATTACATATTACTTGTTTGGATAAATGTGCTCTATTAAACATCGTCACATTTGAGTGCTAAATCTGTTTGCCAGATGTCAAAAGCATTTTGTCTGACACAGAAAAGCCTTTTCTTCATCTCCTGCAAATTGATTGGTGTTTTGTTGATTTTCATGGACAAAAGCTGCTGTTTCTCTCATTTTCAGAAAAATAATTCGGTCTTTTCTCTCATAAATATTGATCTTAAAGAACGATCCCTGCTGCTGTTCATGTCTGGAAATCATTCATTCTCATCTTCCGCTGTTTCTGCTTTTCCCATTCATGTCATGCTAACATACTAAGGATTAAATTATGTTTTTTTTTTCATCTTTGGACTTGTTAATGGAATGTTTTATCTGTATTACAACAAAAGCATAAATAAATGCTCAAACCAGTGGCTAAAGGACTGGATTTGAAAAGTCCTGCTCAAACACTTTGTTGTGTTATTTATCAGTTTGATTGAAGTTTGTCTAAAAGATTCTCTTTTTAAGACTTTGCAAACTGTTTCATTACAATGTGGGAAAGGAGATATGCTTACTTCCTTAGTAAGCATAACAAAGTATAAAATATCATGCCGTGCAGTGTTATTCCATTCTGAGGTTGTCGTCAAGTTTAAAATTGAATTCAAATGACCATTGTTAGTGGCTCACAGAGAAATCAGCTGGTGACCATAATGGAGCCTCCATGTCAGCCATTTTCAGTATGAGTGATGTGTATAAAAGTAAGTTGGAGGAGGCTTAATTTTATACACATCACAAAAAAAAAAAACTATTCTCCTTTTCAACAAGTCTGGGGTTTATTCAGGCTGCAAGAGAGCAGGGGAAAGCAAAAGTTTATTGGATAACAGGAAGGATAAATGGAGTACAGCAAAGTTACGTCATTTGATCTTTGTCTTCAGCTTTCAAAATATACTCGCCATGGAACTTACTGCATTTGGAGATGTTGACCTCTTTTCGGAAATCTCAGTTGAAGTAAAGGTTGTCATTTTCCAGGGAAGTGACACAAAGATTCTAGCCAATATAAGATCTTAAACTCCCTAATCATTTTGTCTGTTTTTAAAGAAATAGAACCAACCTTGTTTGACAACCACTCCATTCTTACACATGCCACAAGAGCTACAAATATAAATATATTAATAAAAAAAATACATCTTAAGGCTATTCTTATAGCTCATAAGCTGTTGGAGAGAAATTCAACTAGCCTAAAAGTACGATAAGGAGGTTAGACATTCAAAAGAAAATATTGGAGAATGGAAATGAGCCACAAAACTCTAATATCTGTACCTCCAATTATTATTTTAATTTTCTCCCATCAAGCAATCTCACTCTGGGAGAATTGAATCCAGAAAACAGCATTAATGTGGTGACACACTGATGTTCTAGAAACCGGACATGCAGCAAACCAGCGAACCAAATATTCTTTTAAATCTGTTCTTCTGTTACTAAGAGAGCACAACACTTAAGAACACAATACCTCCGTCGTAATCTATAACTACAATCGCAAATAATTGCAAACACTTTAACTGCCAATAACAAGCAAACACCCAATCCTCTTAGATTTCCCCCTGACAAATAAATATTCATATTTCATTCAGAGAGGTTATGAGGAGGCAGACCAGAAAGATTGCTCTTCAAAAGAGTGAATCACATGTGGTAAGAAATCCCAACTCTAACGACACCCACACACAGGACATGCAGAGAAAGTGTGGATGAGTTGGTTACTTGGAGCAAGATCACAAACACATTACACAATCGCCTGCCAGCCCCATGTTTTTGTTTGTCATTACCCCATTGGCAGGTGCCAAAGTCTGCATTTCATTGTGTTTGCACTGAAATGACATATTTTCATCATGCATGTTTTAATAAAAAATCATCTGAATGCTCAGCTGCTGTTTGTGGTTATCCTTGTGGAAGAGAAGCAGAACAATGCACTGTCGTGGAGAGGCAGAAGATGGTGAGCCATGCACTAAAGGGTCCATCACAACACTACTATAAGAGCATCACATGAATCAATTTACTCTTCCAGCATGCAACCTACAAACACTTTGCAACACTTTTGGCTTAGCCTGAGCAGGGTAGGATTGCTGAGTTTTTAATATGAACTCAGTTTGGTGTAAAACTAATTGCATAAACAGCAAAAATGTCCTCCAGATGAATAGCATTAAAGAAATTATGGTCAAAGAGAGATTTAATAATGCATGGGATGGGAGTAACATTAGTGAAAGGATACGGTCTGTGCCTGGGAAGAGTGTCCGTCCTGTAAGCAGCTCCGCCATGATGCATCCAACCGACCAGATATCCACTGTTAAACATTAAAAACAATTGTTGGCACAAGCATGAAAATTCATCTGTACAGATGAGGTTACAATATTTTCTTCCAAAACACATACTGAGCTGAAGATTAATTTGCTACTCTTGTTTAATACAAATTTAACAGAGCATCTAAAACTAGTTTTCAGAGTGAATGTTTACTTTTCATCACAGTTCCAACCACACACTTGGCAAGTTTTTCCTTCACTTGGGGTAAATGACAAACATCATTTACGTCAAGTCACTATAGCAAGGCTTTACAAAAACTTACGCAAAATAAAAAAAAAATACCCATCCTGAATTTTGACAACTTTACCTCAACATTGCAAAATATCAATTTTAAGAATAAAGATAAAGAATTGCATGCGTTTTATACAAATCTCAGTGCTTGGAAAACTTATTTTGTTGTTTTTTCCAGAAACTACAACTTGGTTTAATTGTACACCTGAATGACTTTCACACCAACCAACTTCACTGCATAAAGAAAAGTATAAGAATAAGATAAAACAGGTTCAGATAATTCACATTTATACCGATCTGTGAAGATAACAATTGGACAATAACGCATGCAATCAAAGGGCTGCACTCTTAAAAATGCTTTTTCATAATATTATGTACTGGAGAAGTTGTGAGTCAGTTGTGAGTCCAATGTTCTTTGCAAATATGCACTGGAAATATAAAAATACAATATTGATACACTGGCTGTTCTTAATATAATCCATCTATATTTATTGAACTTAAAAATAAGGCCTATTTATCCAAACGAAACAGTACAATTAAGCACACAGTACAAAAACTAAAATTTGTAAAACTGCATTTGTTTTAAGAATTGTGACGGCTTACCTGTCATGTTGTAGTGCATCCAGTTGAGCATGATCTCTGGGGCTCGATACCACCGCGTTGCTACGTATCCCGTCATCTCGTCATCTGTGTGCCGCGCCAAACCAAAGTCAAGGATCTGAGCAATGAGAAGACAGAACAGTGTGCTGAGCACCGCTCATTGTGATGTGGGTCCAAAACAGTTCTGGGAAATGTTCCTCACCTTAAGCTCACAGTCTTCGTTAACAGCCAGATTACTGGGCTTTAAGTCCTAAAAAAAGGTAAAGAAAGGTTCCACTCAGTCAGCATGTTTAGTAAAAAACAAACACAGTAAGCTTTGGTTGAAAGAAAATAGTTTAATATATGGAGTTTATCTACATATTCAGCGGAGCCAACACTTACTCTATGGATTATATCTGCTGAGTGGATGTACTGTAGGAGAAAGAGCAAAAAAAAAGGGTTTAACTTCCAAACTCAATACTATTTTAGACAATAGAATATATACGTACATGTAATACATGAACAATCTAAATTGATGCAAAAACAAAAGAAGAAAAAACATGTTAGGTTTGATTATTGCATTGTTTTGACTTCTTTTGTACACGTCGACTAAAGCATTACACGAAAGACTAAAGATGACCTTAAAGCTTATGATTAGATAAAGCAATAAATGTTTATAAAATTATAAAGAAGCTTACAGAAAATATATGCATCTTTGCTTTTAAGAATCATTTTATGCAGTTGCGCCCAATTTTAGCCATTTTAGTTCAAGCTGTTAATTGAGTGAGACTCCCACCAACCTTTAAGCCTCTGAGGATCTGGTAAATGAGAAACTGGACGTGGTCGTCTGTCAGCTTCTGACACTTGACAATGTTGTTTAGATCTGCTCCCATAAGGTGCGTCACCAGATATCTGCAAATGAAACAGTGGATCAGATGTGATCTTTATTATACATGAGTATCAGCCTTCATAGTTGTGTGAAGGCTTTGTCGTGCTACATTACTTTCCCGCATTGTGTGGTAACTCATTATAACACTTGGCAAGTTGTTTACAAGCTTCTAAAAACCCATCAGCATTATCAGCATAAGGAACGAAGGTCAACTTGGGCATCAGTTTCACTCATGCTTTCCTGATAATGAAACCACATCCATGTTTGTCAGAGGTGGAGCTGGATTCCTGACATGTTCAGAAAGCCACAATTTCTTACCTCTTGAGCCAAACTAAGATTCTTGTATTTTAGAAGAAAATGGAGAAGAAATAACACACTCTAAATGGACTGGCCATAATATGTTCATTAATTTTATGTGTCCACTCCTTATACAGAGAGATTTTTACTAGTTTTTTCATTTGTTTCTATACAGAGATTCTCTTTTTATTCAATTTTGTTTAGTTAAAATAGATGGAGCAATATTGAGCTAATTGAGCCTGCATATTTTTAGAATTATGGCCGTCAATTCATTATGCTTTGTTGGTAACTCGTGGGTGCAGGATGGTTATCGGTATAACAGAATCCAAACAAAGGAACATATTATTTCAATATTAACTTGGTTTTTCATGTTTTTTTATTGTTTCACTAACAACAAAATCTACTTAAAATAAAAATGTTGTTGATTCTTAGCCACAAGGTGTGCTTTCATTTTTATTTAATTGCAAATAGGACCATAACCAGACTTATAAACTAAACATTTAACTTGGTTAGTAGAGCATGTTTGAAGTACTGCTGACAAATGTCCTATTTTTTGTTGCTGAGAATAGAAAAGGTATTTTCTACACCAAGTAACTCAGAAACAGCGGAGCCAAAACTACAGTGTAGGACAAGGTACACAGCATCCCTAACCTGCCCACAGTCACTTTCAACATCTAGTTTTCTAAATCTCTTTAAAGAGATTATTCAATTCATCCATTACATTTTGTAATATACTTCCCTTTATTTTAATCTGCCTAGCTTCTAAAGCTGAAATAGTTACCAAGTGGAAGGAGCTAAATGAGAAAATCAGTTTATTTGTTTCAGCAATTCAATTGTAAAACCTGAGACACGCATAGCAACAGCAACATATGGCATGGTTTCAATCATTCAGTAAACACAGACTGGGGAAACTTAACCTCTCCACTCTTCCTCCAGACTCTGGGACCTTGATACCCAAATAAAAACACTTACTATTCCTGTTTGCCATTTAAAGGACTATAGACCACAGAGCAATAATCCAGTCACTTTTTTCTCTGCAAGACAAAAATGATTTATATGTCTCTGATTCAGCAGTGGATTAACATAAGGATCTGTTTGTTGCTGCTAATTATAACTCAACCTATCTGTATTTGAAGAAAAAATTAAATATTTTTTTTCTCCCTCATGTAAAATTTTTGGGGAAAGTATTTTAAATGCAATTTTTTAAAAAGGTAAGTGTTACTTTCTGAATGGAATTACTAAAATAAACATAACTCTTCAATTATGTTCTAATTTATTAAGATGCATCTATTTGATGCATTTACGTTTTTTAATCAATGAAATTCAAAATCAAACGCATACGACTCATAATTGACACAGTAGAACACATTCGTAATCGGAACGCATTACCATCCTGAATTAGAACAGAATGAAACAAAGCCTGAATTTTTACTCCTACTTTGTGAAACTGAAACCCGTTTTGCTTCACCAAATGGAAATGCTGTGCACTGATGCGCAGTCTAATGCTCCATCTATACGGCTCTGCTTCTGGTGACCCGAATCATCATCAGTGAGAGGCTTGTGTCCATCTGATTTTCTGCAGGGTGAAAACAGTTTTTACTGCCTTCATGAACGCTCACCTAAAATAGAGGTGTCGCACATCCTGAATTGTCTGTGCAGGTTCAGCTCACATTTCCACAAATGTGCAACAAGCTGATGACGCAACAGCACAGAGAATTCAAGGACGCTCATTGAGGATTCAGCGCACACACACACACACCCAGTACATGCACAGAGACGGCCAGATGGCTGTTACCATGGAGACTAGCTGTGATGTGCACTGTGCACGCGTGTTCAATCCTGCATTCACCTTGGTACACACTCGCCACAAGCTGGGCTCACACAAACTTTAAGTATGCAGAACTTCCATGAGTTGCACAAACGTCATTTGGGTTTGAAGTCGAGCAACAGAAGCGTGGACAGAAAGGAGGAAGAGAAACTGAAAAACAGTAATAACCAAAGACTCCAAGTGGGGACAAAAAGGCAACAGAAAGAGGGGGGTATGGAAAAAGTAACTTACACATCGTTGAACTCCTCTAAGCTGGTTGCAGGGGTGAATACATCTAAGAGTCCGATTACCTGCAGGGAAACATAAGTTAGGTGGTTAGTAATCATTTGCAACTGCCTGCTCTTCGACACAGAAAATGGCATCGGAAAACACTCAGCTCACATGATTAAATATGCTTGTTTTAAATCCAAAAAAAGCATCACACTTGCTAAGTTGTTTGAGGTGAGAAACAAGTTTGACGAGGCCTATTTTTACTGCATACAACCACATTCCCACTGATTTTCCATTGCAACAATACAGATTTGCAGATGGAATTTTTTTTTTGTGTTGGCTTTTTTGAGAACTGGAGCCTCACCTGCAAAATATGCAGGTCGTGGCATCTCTGTGTTCTACAAATCATGAAACAAGACAACACAGAAGTTGGTTTTCAATGTCTCGGTGTGACAAAGGGCCATTTACAGTTTAAAGGCTTCTGGTGGATCAATGTAAATCAGCACTGTTTTAAAAAAAGTATTGCTGTATCGTACCTATTCTGAAATTAGACCTTGTAGATTTTAATTTATTCACTTTTAAGATCTATGCTCAGAACTGTTAAGTGTTCTAACACCACGGTTTATTGAAAGTAATTTTACTTTATGTAACTGGCTGAAATGTTTTAACGAATGTTCTCTCGTCTGCCAGATAAATCTATTTGTATATACTTACTGTACTCGCACACATCTTTTCAATTCTCACAAATTTTCTGCTGTCAGGAATGAAGATACGACCACTTAAATATAAATCGTAAAAAATCCAGAAAATCTGATGGGATTTTTTAAAAATTGGAATAGAAAGTACAGTCTGGAAACTCAACTATTTATCCATATCCAATTGTTTTCTTTAATAGTTTTATAGATCTGGAAAATAAAAGTAAATTCCAAACTATTTAAGATTCTGTAGTAACCTTGACTGAGGTACAATAACTAGATATCTAAGTGATCTCAATATTTCTTGAGTCCAACTAACAAGTCTAATTTGATCTGATTATATTAGATGTAGGTCATGATATGTTTTGACTACACAGCTCTTTAATCACACAAATGGGGACATTACACAGAATACAGTTTTTTACTTTCTTTGTGGTCAAGTGTGTGCACAAAGCTAAAAAACACAAACCAGTAGAATGTCATTGATGTATCTAAATACAGTTCATTTTAAAAGAAAAGTTGCACACATTAAAAGTAGCAGTGGTTCCTTTGCGCTTATCTTTTGCCCTTGTCAAGTGAGACTGAAACTGCAAAAAAGAAAAACCAAAAACGAGGCGTTAAATATCTGAACATGAATAAACTGCTTTAGTGCTGCTGCAGGAAGAACCAAAACGAAGGTGAGGAAAACTGTGCAAAACCACTGAGCAAAAACTCCATCTGATATGTATCTGAAGCACCTGTTTATGCACACAATCATGCATATTTATATGTACACATATGTGCAAGCATGCATACTGACATAGAGTGCCAGCCCTGCCCCCACCCCTAGAGAAGAGACCGAGATGGATAAGGTGCTGTGAAAACATTTGAGCGGCCCACCCACACAGCATCCTAACTCTGAGCTTATTGGTGGAGCTGCAGCCATAGCAAACAGCTGATTGGCCCAGTCTGACTTTCCAACATCAAAACCTGGGGAGTCTCCTGGCAACAGCATGAGCAAAACACAGAATCCCTTTTCTGTGTGTGTAAATCTCACGTTCGTATCAAAAGGCTGTGCAGCTTTATGCTTCTGCTTCCTGTAAACATAAAGAACAAGAGCTCGATAGCATGCATGCACTCTTACATAAGTGCGATTTTATTATGTGAGCAAACTGTTCAGTTTCTATACAATGTCACTGATATGCATTTAGCACAATGATTCCACTAATCCCAAATAATCCCCCCCTTCATGTAAAACCTGTTTTTCATATGAATACAGAGAGGTAGCTACAGTATCGCTGCTTTGTGCAACACTAATTCCAAAACTGCTCAACAAACATGCTGTAGCTGTTCCAGTAGTGAAATAAAGGTGTGTTCAGAAAACAGGATCTGGCTAAAAAGTCATGTTGAGAGCGCAATGAATCGCAACAAGCTTTCATCGGGTTTTAGTCAAAGGAATCAGGTTCACACAAAGATTCTTTTACAACAATGTATTTTACTGAGATTTTATGTGACGGGCCCACAGAAAGTAGAGTAAAAATCCCAAAGTGAAGGGAAAAGACAAGATTTGAGTCAATATTGTTTAAATCTGGAAAATTGAGTCTTTATCTCATCTGACCCCACCTGGTCAACAGTAGGTTTATTTTTAACTACACTAAGTGTTACCAATAAAAGTGCTCCACTTGGCTCCACAATATCAAGAAAAATTTAACCAGCATTTGTAATTTTTGTCAAAACTATTCTATACTAATTATTATGCAAAGTGATGTGTAGAAGCTTTGTTAACAAATAATTTCTCCATGCTTTACTTCCAAAGTCCAAAAATCAGATGAGCTTTTGAATTCATGACAGTTTGTTGATACTTTATTACAACATGTGAAACTCTTATAAGACATTTTTCAAATATCAATAAATTCCAATAAAGGAGCAAAACTAACATAAGCTTTAAAAGGCCCTTTGAAAGCCTGAAGTAGAATAGTTCATAAACACACTTTCTAAATCAAAAGCTTTAATGACAAAATAAAAGAAAGACAGACAGAAATACACTCTCTTCCATATATGATTGCTCTTCCTCCTTTCCATCAAATCTCACTGTTAAATGTGCTGATGTCCTCACAGTCATCAGCCTCATCAGCAATGATGAGACACTGTACAGGACTGAACTGCAACATCTGGCATCAACAACAATGACCTGATTCTGAACATCAAGAAGACCAAGGAAATTATTGTGGATTTCTGCAGAAGCAGACAAAATCACTCCCCAATCTCTGCAGGCAGGAAGGTAATAGAGAGACTTACTAACTCTAAATACCTGGGAGTAACTACTTCAGAGGATTTGACCTAGAACAATAAAACCTCCTCAGAAAGCACAGTGGCTAAAACAGCGGAGAAAGTTATTGGAGCAATTGTTCCAGAGAGCAATGACATCCACACCAACCACTGGCTGAGAAGAATCCACGAATATATCTGTAACCAACACCATCTGGTGCATCACCTGTCCCATCTGCTGCCCTCAGGTAGAAGGTGCAGGTCTATACAAGCTTGTAGCCACAGGCTTTGAGGCTGGTTTAAGCAGTGCATAGAGAGAAGCGGCTCCCTTCTTCTCTCTACCCCATCCAGAGACAATCAGCCTAACTGCATTAACCAAACATTACTCTGACTCTCTCTGTCATTCTTCTGTGTTGATATGCTTTCTGTTTGCTGTCACTGCTTACTAAACTTGTGCCAACACTGAAATAATTTACTGTGTATTGTGAATACTGGGCTAATTTTGTAGTGGGTGTTTAGAGGACTAATCTTGAATGAATGAATGAATGCAACAAACAAAGTTTTGTTTTTTTAAGACAAATTGAAAATAAAGGAATTTCACATATTTGTTCAGCAAAGTATGTTACTCCTGTGATGGCTGCAAGCACACCAACAAACAAACTCACTCTTTGCCATGCAAATTTCTCCACACACAACTTAGTCCTAAACCTTAAATAGCCAATATCTGCTATCTAGAGTAACTCAGTCATTTGTGGAGTACTACTATTATTACATTTCCTACACAATTTTCATCTAAAATATTTAATTTGTAGAGGTCCATTTTTAATTCCATGTTTGTAAAGCTTTAAGTTGGAACCAGTAAACACCACAGAGGAAGAAAGAAGGAACACACAGATAAAGCAAGGAAGAATCATGGAATAATGAAAGTACAGAAGGAAGGAAGGAAGGAAGGATACAAAAAAGGGAGAGACCAAGGAAAGAAAGAAACATAAGGACACAAGGAAGAACGGAAGAGAGGAAAGAGACAAAAGGAAAAAAGTAAGACAGTATGAAGGATACCAATAGACTTAAATGACACAAGGAGGGACAGAAAGAAGGAGAGAAAATAACAGGGAAAGGATGTAGGAAGGAAGGAAAGTAGGGTTTTAAAGAAGAAAGGAAATAAAGAAAAGAAAAATGCAAACAACAGATTGAAATATTTTTCATACTTCTTTTTCTTCCTTATGCTCATCCAGACTTTGAAATCAATTCAATCAAATTGGAAACCACAGCAGTGATTTGTGGGAGGGCAACTGAAGCCACTGCCCTGAATAATGCAGTGTTGCTGTGACAAAAAGGGACACACAGAGAAGACCCCAAAGAGCAGGGGGGTGAGGAGAGTGCATTAAGTAAACTTGTTTGGTGACTCAGAAAGCACAAAGCAGCAGAGAGCCACATGCAGGGGAAAACCTCTCCAAGCAAGAGCTGACACCTGCCTCAGCTGGCCAGTTCAGTCTCAGGTGGTTATGCTATCATTCACAGAACAACAAAAATCTCAATGGCTATAACCTTCACTTTTCCCATAATTGGAGCCTTTTCAAACCTGCTGTATAAACAACCTGTAACCTGATTAATACAGTCTGGTTACGTGTGTCACAACATGTCCTCCTCCCCCCTTCAGAATCAGCTCCGCATGATGTCCTATTGTCACATGGTTCTCCCTGCATGTACAGCAGACATAAATGTGACCCGGAGGTTATTAAATCTTGAAATAAACCAAAGCGTATGGAAGTTTGTGTGCGGGTTTGCAGAGCCAGGACAGAGGTATTGCTGGAAGCGAGGGGAGGCCGAACTGCAGGGGACTTACGTTCTCGTGCTTCATGTGTTTGAGCAGCCGCAGCTCTCTGTACGTTCTCTTTGCGTGGATGATGGATTGGAAAGGTCTGGACAGCTTCTTCACCGCTACCTTTAGGCCCGTCTTCTCGTCGAACGCTGAGCTGTGAACGAGCAGAACATATGAAACGCGTGAGGCGAAGGCAGTCAATGTCTTAATGCAGGCAAGGAATAAATAACGCATCAAAAGCTCAATGTTTCCCTTGATTTAGCCGACAATGAGATCCTTCACCTGACTGTGTAGGTGGACACAACCCAGCAGACAGAGCAAATAATTGCATAACACTGAGCCCTCGGTTTCAGTTCTTACTTTAATAACTGAACCTGCTGCTGAACATTATGACCACTGTGGACGGCAATAGGCAGAAGAACAGTAACTACTTTAGTACCGTACTGCTGTTCAAAGCACTGTCCAGATAAAGCAAACCTACCATTGTATATGAAATATTTTACATTTACTAAGTTTGCATGCTGTAAAGACAAATTTTGCCATCATATTAAGCATTACACCTTTAAAAACTTTGTAATGGGAAATACATGTCCATCATCAAATCTCGACTAACTAATTACTCTTTTATCACACGAGAGCAGCACAACATATTAGGTATCCTTATTACATACATATCTTTATTATAATATCTAAGTGTACTGTATTGTAATTACAAAGGACTGCTTCGTATGCATTATTTAGCAAGTCATTAGACTCTACATCAAAGAAATTGCATGCAAAAAATTACAGGAGTTGAAAAACATCAAATATTGCTGCTACCTTATAAAAATGCAATTGTGATTAATTATTTACACTACAGAGATTTTTCAAATTAAAAAGAAGATTGCTACACAACTTCTTTGCTTACAAAGCAACTGCTTTTAAATAAAAACAGTTGAACAGGATATTTTTGTTAAAAACATACAGCGAATCCGGTCGAACCAAACATGCATATTCCAAAAAGCAGGGAAGTGATTTTGTTCTATCAAGTTTGAAACGTTACTCAGGAATTTTCCGTGGTTCCCTCAACACACAGAAAAGTGTCAGACAGATCTTGCCTTTAAAAACACACAACATATTTCAGCCTCCACTGTATCTGAAAGGAGCACAACCTGCTTGAGATAACCCACATTCCTTTGAGGTCAATCACCTAATCTGAATAGATATAAAGATAATTGCAAACCCAGGAGGAAGAAAATAGCAATCTTTCCTGGTAATGATGCTAACAAATTTGTTGTGACGATGGTAGTTTGCTTTTTGTCAGCATGCTTTTGTAAAACTAGACTATAAAATTACCAAATACTAAACAGGAACTTTAGTCACTGAGAAGCAAAAACATAACCTAACCCTGAAACAGAGCAGTGTAAAATTCTCACCTTAATAGACACTTGGAAAGTCAACATTTTAAACTACTAAAAATGCAAAACACATTCTAGAATTTACTCCCAGCTGTAGCAGGGTTAGTGGTAAACTATGACCCTATTTGTCATGCATCCATAACAAGAACATTATGATAAGCAATGCGCTCTTTCCAGTAAGCCAGAGATAATCTCCCACACCCAATGTTGGAGGCTTGAGGAACAACCATGTGTGTGTCAGCAGTGAGGAAAAAGTCATACTCAGCAGAACCAGAACTAAAATAAAAAAAATAAAAAATATGACACGAGCAAACCATGTTTAAAACTACTGCTAATCTACAAGGCAAACAGAATAAGCCTAAGCACACATCGTCCAATTAGTCTGTGATAAATGGAAGTGCAGAAACAAATGGCCATAAACTGTGGGCTGTAAAAAGGAGCAACGCTGTGAGGCCAGCTTCTCATGGAAGTGGAGAGCCAGGCTGCTGACTAACAGGCACGCTAAGTGAGCAAACACATAAATGTGTACTACAAATGACTGGTAGAGAAGTCTGTAATAGGTGCAGTGTCATCTTTCAGTGCATTTTAGCTATTTTCTCCTGGAGAAAATCCTAAACCTACAATCACACTGTTGTGTGAACTAAAACTGAGCAAGGCATTTTGTGCCACCCTATATTAATTTACACATCAAGATATTTATCTTAAGGCGTTTGGTCACATCTGACAATAAAACCTCAGCAAATTTTACGCAGTCTAATCACAAAAGTCTGAAGACGTGTGCTTTCTTTAGTGAAATTTCAGATTATTAAAGCATCTCAAAATAAACCAACATGATTGAACTGAGTCAACAAAAACTTTTCTATAGCATACAGTATGTCATTCTTATTTTTCTTTGTTTTTATATTTTTTTAATATTTTATTTTTATGTGAACCTACATGCCCTGGTGCTGCTGTTACACCAGAATTTCCCCACTGTGGGACCACAAAGTATATTTATATCTACATCCATATATCCGTTTCTAGCAATGTCTTCAGTGCAACAGCAGCAACACACTGGGAACTCTAATCAAATGAAAACAACAGAAAGAAAGGTTTAAACAAAACTTTACAGAAAAGTCTACAATGCATTTAGCTTTTGTTAGTGTGTTTTTTTTTTAGAACAATTGAGTACAAATGCAATATTTAAATTAACTAAAGTTAATAGAAAACATAGTGTTTTAAAAAAAGGGGCAAATATAATCCTTACAACTTTTAAGGCTCTCAAAATAATTTTAGGTGACTTTTGCTGTCTCAATCCTAATTTTCATTTGCAAAGAATGGAGAAAAAAAACCTGCACCAAGTCATAGAACTAATTCATGCAAGTATACATGTACTTACTTGTATGAGTACTCATGAGTACTCATACAGGTGTTATGAGTAATAATTTTTTTATCTATTTTATTCTAGAATAGTGCAGCCTTTCCAGCTAACAAACTGACCTTTGAGAAACATGACAAACTAAAACAAAAAAAGCTGTTTTTAAGGTTTGTCATAGATGTATTCGCACTCTTCATCATCTAGATTTGCTGTTTTTGGGCTCAAGTTGTCAGATCTCACAATGCACATAATTACAGAGCTCAGGTGTTGATGTCCTCATAGTGACATAAGGCAACAAGAGCAACCAATGTAAGAAGTGAATTGGTATGACAAATATAAGAGCTGTGATAACTTAGTCAAAATTGGCAGCCAAGCTACACCCTGCTTATTTACTGGGGTTTTGTTGTTGTTTTTGAGCAAACTGAAGCAGTAGGAACGTGAAAAAGAAAAACTACATTGCGGTATATAGAAAACATTAAAATACAGTGAAGCTGTAATATGCTCTGCTCATAAAACACATTTTCTGAATACAATACAAGAGGACATGACTTTCCAGGCAAAATAAGTCTTTTCCTTTTATCCAGAAAAAAAGGACAGACCTGCGGAAAAACAAAACAAAAAAAAAACTGCAAATGTAAACTGAACTTTTCAACCATTTGAGAGTTGCTATAACGTTTTGTGACATTCAATCCAAGCAGTAGACTAAAATGATTTCTAAAGATGCTAAAGTTAAAGACAGAAAATGACTGTTTAAACTCAAGCTGAAAACATAATACTGTGAGACAAGAACTGAGTGAGTCAGAGCACAGTAAGGCGTGTAATTTGAATTTCAAAAACTTTGCTACACGGTTGTGCCCCATTTTATCTTTGACTATCTGACACTTTAAAATGCGATTGATCTCTGGCTCTGTATTGGGTTAGTGTTTTTTTTTTGTTGTTGTTGTTGTTGTTCTTAGCTGAGAAAAGTCAATTTGGAGCTTATTTAAAGTATTCAACACTGACTTTCTGCAAATAGTGACATTCAGGGTAAACTCCACAAACCTTTAAAATATTTTGAATCAGTGCGACTTTTTTTAAATAAAACTAAGCACTGCTAAGAAGACATGGGATCGTTTTCACATTACATCACTGAGAAAGAAACCAACATGATAAATCTTTTTCACCCAAATTTGTGTGAGAGAGTTGAGTAATTCTATGGCAGCAACAATAAAAGAGTTAAAATGAGTGCAGCATGATAGAGGAGCTGATGGTGTTCATGCTTTTCAGAAACACTGAAGGATTTCAGAGGCTGGAGGCTGTTTGGAGAAACTGGCCGTCCGATTTATTAGAAGCTACTGTAGTTAAACAGGCTTTGATGTTTCTAACAAAGAAGGCATGAACTTGTTGCATGGTACTGAGCGGGATTCCTTTTTGGTTTGCTTTATTGTTAAAAACAGTAGCAGCTGACAGCAGTGTGACAAGGGTGTAATTGCAAGCTCAAAGTTTTATCAACTCTTTTGCAGTAAAGTTGCAAAGAAAAGCATAAAAGAAAAATAGAAAATAGTTTGTTACATATAAATCACACAGAACCTCACAAGAGTAATAACAGAATTAAAACTTTTTAGACTGTGTCCCGTTTGACTTACTTTTGGAGGAACTTGATGCGACAGACCAACACAAAATAGTAAATAATTGAGAAATGAGGCAAAAAGGAAACAAAGCTTTCATATTTTTTCATAAATTAAAACTGAAAGTGTGTATTCTGTCAATGCCTTTACAGTGACTTCATCTGCAAGTCTCTTTGAAGAATATGTCTTTCATTCTTCAAAGAGACATTCTTTCACTTCCAAGGAAGTTTGGATGGAAAGAGTTAACATGAATCTAAGCTTGGCCACAGATATTAAATTGCACTTAGGGAAATTTGACTAGGCCATTTTAACATATGAATAACTAAGCCTGCACAATATTAGAAAATCTTGCAATAACAATAGCATTAGCAAATATTACGATGACAATATCTGGTGCGATATGTGTATGTTTCCTTCTTTCCTCCACTTCTAATCTGTGCTTCCTATTCTGTATGATCTTCAGCATGTTTTGGAAATGTCATTTATGTCTAAGTGAGAGCTTTTGCTGTGTTGAAACTCTGTTCTACTGGCTAAATATTGTACTCTGAAAAGATCCTCTCTGATAAACCTAATTAACCTTCGAGGCATTCACTTAACAGCTGAATTTGCACTCAGACTAAAATGACTTCCGTTTCACAGTTGTATGCAACTGTTTTGTGGCTCCATAACATATAAACCACTTCAGTTTGTGATTGCAACATGAAGCTAGGGGGTATGAAAACTTTTGCAAGAGTTCTCCAGATTCATTTTAATAGCGTTATTATCGTCAATTCTAAATATGGGCATGCGCTTCCTCTTGCAAAAGACTTTACAAGCAGCTAAAGTTGGGTCAAAGTAAGCAGGAAAGTTATAGGTCCAACATATCTATATCATAATGACATGGCTGAGTGGAGGGCGTCACAACTGAGGCCAACACCTAACCTCGGGACTGTGACTCATCCGTGTGTAACACAACGGGAGAAAGGATGACATCATTCTAGAGTCATCATCATCCTCGGATGGGTTCCTGTAGAACGATGTGCAGTAGGGGGGCCTGCTTTCCGAAAAACCACGTGACCTCCTGGTACTCTGCAGGCTGCACCCAACTGGAAAATGCATAATGTATATGCAATTCTGTGACGAGTCAGGTAGTTAGATCTTTACGTGCAGGACTAAGAACAGCCATGCTATTTACAGACACCATGAGAACAGATGCAACGAAGAGGCACCCTTTCTGCATAGGATACAAGTATGGGCATGTCATCTAACCAGAGGAGGGACCAGTGCAAACCGAAGGCCGTCTGCACAGTAGACACCAGGAGTGTCGCTAAAACTTAAAGCAAAAAAAAAAAAAAAAAAAAAATCAAGCAAAAGTGAGCATTGGAAAAGCAAGCAAATGTGCACAAAACATAAAGCAAAGCCTTAAATTGACATGAACTGCTATTGAAAGTGCACGAAGTGAAGCTGTAAACAACAGCTAATGTTCAGCATGTCTTCCACGGAAGCTCGGTGCAAGCTAATAACTACTCCCGAGCAGAGCCAGCTCGCTTGGCCTCCGCGAGTAAAGGAGAAGCCACTCGGTCGTTGTGCAATCGCGCCGTGAGCTTTCGACAAGACTCTGCAGCGGCAACTACTCACCACACGGATCCGTAAGCACCGGAGCCGACCGGAGACAGGTTCTGATAGCGCTGCGGGACTTCCCACACGGTTTTGTTGAGCTCCTGTCGGTAAAAAACGGGTCTCTCCTTGTGCGACATTCCTGCGGATTGACCACCAGCAGCCCCGCGGTGACAAAACAAGCCAGCGGAAACTTCTGCCCTCTTCTCCGCTCCTCCCTGTGTGGCGACGTGCTGTGCTGCCGCTCTCCCTGTGTAAACTCTAAAAACGAAGCACAACTTCACTCGCTCAGTCTCTGCAAAAAGAAAAAAAAAAGAGCAGTTGCGCAAAAGGAAAATCCCCCTCCTCTGTCTGCGGAGCGCTCGGAAACAACTTGGTGTACACAATGTTTCAGGTCAGGAAGCCCTCTGTCTGGCTTTCGCTGGATTTTTCGCCTCTATTCTGAGCTGGGCGCGAGGCGACCTGAACGCGCACATTCGATCTTCACTGCGCGTTCACGGTGGTGAGAAAGATTTTCTCGCGAGAAAGTGCGAGCTTTTGGGTAACTTGGGGATATCCCCTGGGACTGGAATCTCCCTCTGTCAATAGTTTTTTTTTACTTGAGTAGCCTCTGATAAGAATAAAACATGCCAGGATGAGGCATACTTTGAAAATGTATCTAAATTACAACCAAACTTGGTTACTATATGGTTTAAATTAAGAAAAAAATATATTGTAGAAATGTTTTAAGCCCCCCCAATTTGGATCACATATTGCTGTGTAGAGTAATACCTGGAGCATTTTTCACATATTGATATGTTATAACCAAGACCTGTGTAGTTTATTGTGATTGTATGTAGTGATACACAACTAATTATTGTTATTTGTATTATTATTATTGTTAGTAGTTGCAGTAGCAATTGCTGTTGTGGTAGTACCCTGGGTATTCCAGCTTTCCCGTAGTCTAAAAACCATTGGGCTCTCTAAATTGCCCTTAGGCGTGTGTGTGTGTGTGTGTGCATGATTGTTTGTCATGTGTGTCTCTGTGTTGCCGTGTAATGTACTGGTGACCTGTCCAGTGTGTATTCCACCTCTTTCCTCATGACCACTGAAGATCAGCACCAGCCATCCTGCGACTGTGGAAGGGGAAGCAGGTACAGATGGATTGTTGTCGTTCAGTCAGCCAGCAAGGTCCCACTGAGACACAGCATCTCTTCCTGCAGGGAATTCTGGTCAAGGTCACTGCACAATTTCAAAAACATCATCAGTAAAGTTAAAAAGAAATAATAAGAGAAAAAACCTCAAGTTATCGCTAACAACAGACCCATGCCAACATAATTCATCAGCAAGAGAATGCTGGATGGAATATCATGTCTCTTTCAAGCAATGAAGAGACAAAAATATGAAGAGAAGGAATTGTCTCTAAACATATAAACATATCTTACAGAAGTGGAGCAAAATAGAAAAGGGCACTCTTACCAAATTCTGTTTTAATTCTGGGATCTACAACCATATTTTTTAACTGAACCTGGTATTATAAATAATAATACGATATGACAAAATGCTTGAAGCACAACTATGGGAATTATCCCAGGAAGCTATTCCAGTAAAAAAACATGCATTTGTTTAAAGATATCTATCCAAAATATTTATCCAAGAAGCAACTGCAGGTCAAATTGCATGAATCTGTTACAATTGCATGGCAGCATGATAAGTCCAGTCTTCTCAATAAGGAGGAAGAAACATTCATATGAATAAAAACACCATGACTGCATTCAGCCCTGCATTCAGCCCTTCTACAGTTAGACCTTGGTACAACTTTTGTTTTTGTCCCCACCTGTTTTGTATATCTACAGACCAATTTTTTTATGCCAGAAAAAATGGCTCAATCTCGGTCAGACTGGAGGAAGAGCAACAGCGTTGAAGTTTTGCTTGATTATTAATTTGATCATGGTCTTAATTTGAACTGGACTATTTTAATGCTTGAATAATGCTACAATCTATGGCCATGTTTTAAATGACTGTAAGACAACATTTTAATATCAGCTATTTGCTAGCTTGATTCTGTACAGACAGACATATTTACCAAAAGATGAGTGGGTCAAGCACAAAACTGTGCACTTTCTCAACTAACATGCTCAAGGAGGTAGATTCTACAAAAAACACATTTCCTTGGTATTTTCAAAATTTGTCACGCCATATTCATTAAAGAAGATGATGTGGCAGTAAATGTCAAAGATTTTAGATACCAATACATAGACATGCATATAAACTATTTAGTTTTATATCCACAGTAGACATTGGATTTGGAGGTTCTTGTATTTGGACAGGAAGTATATTAATATCTTTTGATCTTTATCTTACTTATAAAGAGCACACTTGTATTCCATCTCTATTCCTTGAGCTTAACACATTTTGCAGTACAAGCTCGATGGTGATGCTTCAATCCATAACTGCTTTTGCCACTAAAAAGCCTATAATGAACATGATGTTCAATAACTTCATTCATAAAAACTGTTCTGAAGAAAAGGTGAAGGGACAACTTGGTGATATACTAGCTTTTGCATGTACACTATTTTTGCTACTGTTTGTTTGAAAACATGGCTGTTAATGAGAAAGCATCCGGAGCACTCTCATAAATACACTGGATGAAATTGAAAAGGTAAATCATATAAATCAAAAAACCAGTAGCAGCACACAGAGCCCACCTCTATGCTTGAGGGGGGTAAAACAATTGAGATGGGAAATTCTACGGGGAGTTTCTGCAACGTGCATGAGGGTTTTGGGGGTGAAAACGAAAGCACCAAAACAATGTATTGTTTTGAGAAAAACGCTGACCACAATGGCTGTGAGCTATTTTGAAACAAGTTAACAATCTGAAACATGCAGACACGTGTATTTTGAGTTATGCTTCATGGGTACTAACACTTGAGGAATACAATGTGTTTTTCCAAACACAAGTAGCAGAAACTGTTTACATGTTTTAAAGACATCATCGAATTCTCCAAAACAATGCATTTTAATAGTACAAATAATGAAGTTTGATTAACAGCAAATGAATAAATTGGCATGATCACGGAACCTGTTTGGCATTGTTTCTACATCTTCGGGCAAATTAAATGTAGCTCATTTAGCATTTGTTTCATTTTCATTTGGAGCTCTTCTGTGGCGATCTGCAAATTTGGTAGATTTGTGATAGACCGCTTTCATCACATTAATACATGCTTAGTATAAATTATAAAGGGACTGCATGTGTCAGATAAACATAATCAAGCACCCAATTGTCAAGAAAAAGAAATTTTAGTTTCAATATCTCCTTTCACCAGTACAAATCTCATGTGTGTGATTTAATTTCAGTCATAAAATTTTTAAACATACAGAAAGATCAGTACTCATTACACCTGATCTGTTCTGTGGAGGCCTCAGAGCTTTCCTAAAGAACTTTTTTTTTTTTTGAAGAAAATGCTTCACAAAGACCAAGGAACACGACAGACAGGTTGGGGATAAAGTTGTGGAGCAGTTTATAACAAGATGAGAAATGTAATTTGTGACAAAACAAACAATGCACATCATCCTGAATCACATGGAACCATGGTGGTGGCAGCATCATGCTGTGGGAATTTTGTTCCCCAGCAGATAGAAGGAACTAGTAAGGTTCTGTTCATAAGATTGTTCTATATAGAAATCAATCATAGAAACAAAAAGGTATAAAAGTATTTTGAAGATTTTTAACTGAGCCAGAGGTTCACTTTCAACCAGAACCGTAAAGTCCAGATCAAAACATATCCTTAATTGAGTTTAAGCAGTTTAACAAAAATGTGAATTGCAAACTGGTAAATACACAGCAAAAAAAAAAAAACGTGAAACTGTTTGTGTGCAGCACAACCAGTTCTAGCAGTATCGACTTAGGGGGTCTGAATTCAAATGCTCACCACATTCTTGTTTTTTCTTTTATTTGAAAAGCATGCATCAATTTCCTTCTGCTTCACAAATATGAACTACTTTGTTTCAGTACTTCACATATAATTCCAGTAAAGTACAATGAGGGTTTTGATTGTAACGAGACAAAATGTGGAAAAGCGTCCGCGGTGACGATCGAACAAATGGAACATAAACTTGTAGAAAAAGTGTCCTTCAAACCTGAAACATGTTTAGGAGATGCCAAACATAAGAGGCGCTAGTAAGAAAATGTACAAGATTATAAGCAATTTTTTTAAAAATAGTGTAGACAAGGACATATTTATATATTAGCTTTATCTTTCCCTTCACCGGTGCTAGGAAAAGCAATACATAAACAACAGTATAACTGGGAGGACGTGGAATTAATCATTGGATTTCTATTATTATTATTTTTAATATGTACAGTGTGGCAAATTTTAAATTGTACACAGGTAAAGTGTATGAACATTTCACCCTTCATTCTGCTGTTTTAAAGTTCAATATTAATAATAATCATGTGTCTTAATTAAGACAAATAACAATACAACCCAACGACAGAATGAAATCAAGAGAACCAGCAGGCTCTCACAATTGTAGGATCTGTAGATTCACAATATCCTCCATCACTGTAGTGCATACATATTCAGGGAAGAGTTATATGCCTAGTCTCCAGAAGGGGGCAGCACTGGCTTGATATTTACAAGGGTCCAGAAGCCCAGCGGGGGTTTTGTCTGTCACTTCGAGGCAGCCCCCATGGCGAGGATTGACACAGGACCACAGAGATGAGTCCGTTCTCAGCCAGCAGCCATTCAGTCTGTCCAGTCCAGGGTGACTATCATTTCAGGAAGATGACATAAAAGGCCATGATCAAGCAGGAAATCGCCACGGCGATGTGAAGCCTTGTCCCAATTATTGCAGCTGAGAATGAGATATTGGATGAAGAAGATTACAGGTCAGTGATGCATAGATACAGCACAGGAAATATGTATTTTAGGGCAACACCTGAACACTCTGCTTCCTTAGGTAACATCAACTTTAACTGAAACAGATATCTTGCGTACAAGATTCTCTAAAGTGTCACGCTGTTCTGCTCCAACAATTATTTTGCAAACACAGCGGGAATGTCCATCGTCATTGAATGTGGTTTGGTGTTAAATAAGTGTCTGAATCCCAGAATAATAGCCGAAGACCTTGTGAAGACACTCGCTGAATCAGGTGAGAGAGTTTCGTTTGCAATTAAACGAGTCTTGTACCAAAATGGGATGAAACAATGCATTAAAGTTTTTTTTTTTTTTTTTTTTTACTTTCTGCAAATGGATTTAGGGACAAGGAACCTGATTTCTGAAGATGTTCTGTGATCAGATGAAACTAAAGTTGAAGTATGTTTGGCTATAAACACCACTGATACATTTAAGGGAAAAACAGAGAAGCCTGAGAACACCATCCCACTGTGAAGAACAGCGGTGGCAGCATCAAGTTGTGCGTTTACTGAAGGAGCGACTAGTGCACTTCACAAAATACACGACATTAGGGCTGTTGTAAACGAATATTTTAGTAATCGAGTAATCTATCAATTATTCTTACGATTAATCGAGTAATCGGATAACAAAAAATTATAAAATAAAATATAGGTAAATGTGGCATAATACTGCTGCTACTATCAGATATCAATATCAGTCCAATTTTTTATATTTGACCATCCCTAACAGTTACTTTTTTGTAGTTTAGAAAATTAACCTGTAACAATAATAGCTCACTTTCTAAGTTAACCTGAAGACATGTTATTCAAAAATCTGAAATTATATTGAATTCAATAATAAAGAGGCAGGCTCACAAATACACTTATAAAAACTGTCTATAATCCAGCTTTTAGTTTATGTATTCATCTTCAGCCAGTTTAATTGATGAACTCTCACCTTGCCCCATACCTGTTTGAGAATACAGGAAATGTCGTCTGGAGTGGGGGGTTTGGGGTGGTGGGGGGGCAGGCGAACGAACGGACGTAAGATGGGGGTGTAGGGGAGGAAATAGACAGGGGACCAATGTAAAAAACGGGGGAGCAATATGGGATATTTACGGCACCTTAGTGCTCATCTATGAGGGGCTGTTTAGGACAAATCTATGTTTTGTCTCTCACACACTACTAAAAACGAAAACACACACACAAAATATTAAAACTGCGCACATACACTACAAAAATATCACACACGTATACAATTTTTTTTCTCACATGCATACATAAAAGACTAAGATTGCACATATAAACTAACAAAATATAGACTCACCTTTTGTATGTGTGAGTGATGTCACGGAAGAGGCGGGGCATAACTTGGAGATCAGATCGCGCATGCGTTGATACCACAGTGACGTTAGCTTCAAGTTGGATACTGGAGCTACATGGTGTGAGCGGCGTTTAGCTCAAAGTTAATCCGATTTATGAACGTTAATTTCGGCCAGCCGTTCTCTCCCGCTCCCTTCTCAAGGGCTCGTAAATTCACTTAGGTCTGTACTCCAGCGTTAGAGCCGGAGTAGAGCTCCGGCGTTAGCTTACTCCGGCGTTAGCTCACTCCGGCGTTAGCTCACTCCGGCGT
>CAEGAE010030967.1:0-110832 GCA_903067095.1 Girardinus metallicus | reverse complement strand
TATGTTTATGATGTAAAGCACTTTGAAATGCCTTGTTGCTGAAATGTGCTATACAAATAAAATTTGATTTGATTTGATCATTCAGTCTTTTCAACTCCTCTCAGATTTGGGATTGTAGCTCAGAATAATTGTCCAAACATTGTCTTAACACAAAAAGTTGTGAACAAAAGTCTAGATAAGACAAGATTATTCATATGTGATCAAATATACAAATTTACCTCAAATAATATTTGTCTCTTGGATAGTTGCTCAGAAATACAGGCTGTTTTTTTTTAGCCATGAGCAATATTCTGGTATGATTCTAGTTGGATATTTGATACTTGAAGAGCTCATTAAAACTGGTTGTTTTCCTGAAAGGAATCTAGGGTTGAAACATAATTCCTTTAAAAAAAACTCAGTATGGAGTTGTTCCTGACTCTTAATGTTGGCCTGTTTTATTTGTTGATGTGTGTTTAGGATTATTCTCTTGTTGGAAAACTAATTGGGGAAATAATCTATTTTAAAAATTTACCAGTACCGAAGGCACCTAAACAACCCCTCATTTTGACAATACCACCACTGTGCTTGACATCTGTTTTGCAAAAGTCCTGGAGAAAGATCCTAACTAAACAATTTAAATGATTTTTTTTATAAGTGTGCAGTATCATCAATCCACCGGGGAAAAATAAGAAAATAATCAAATGATTAATCAAATTTAACATGACATTCTTTCCCCTGATGAGTGTTCAAGCCTCTAAACAAACAACATAAGTTTGACAATTTTGCATTAACTACAACTCTTGACATATGAAGAGTCTTTTCTGCCATGGCACGATTTTCCCCCAGATGTGAAACGGTTGTTCTGCTTCTGCCAGAAAGGATACAACCAGTTTGAGCTTGTGTGTTCTGCTGGAGGGTACATCGCCATGTGGAGAGGAGGAGCAGGATATCTAATCATGGATCCCCACACACATGTGGGTGTGGGTGTCATTGTTAAGAGTCATTGTTACATCCAAAGTGTCTCTGGAAAAACACTGAAGGGAAATTGATCAATTCAAACACAAAAGGAAGAAGAATTTTCTGCCTGTGACTAAAAAGGGTTCCACATCTTTTCTTTCTGTAGGAGGACACAGCAGGAGACTACCAGAAGGCGTTGCTGTACCTCTGTGGTGGGAAGGATTAATCATGTTTGAGGGATGAGACAGTTCTACTCACAAGGGATTAGATATTGATCCATGTTCTTCTTCCTTTCTTTACTGTTGATTGAATGAATGTAAATTATCCACATATCACTTTAGACAGCACATTTGCAGGATGAATGTCACTTACAGTCTACTTCATACATTCATTAACAGCAGCCCTTTTTTAGTGATCAGTGTTGATGCAGACTTCAATTTAAAATGGAAAATAATGAATCTTATCCTAGATAAATTAATGTAATATGTGGCTGCTCCGTCAAGCTCACATTCATGGCCATTGGTTACCTCTTTTATGCTTATTTTAGGAGTTAAATCAGCTCACAGAAAATAATACTGCTGATCAATTATTTAAGCAACATGTCCACAGCACTGCTGATGTCATTAATTACAAATGGGATGCTGAAATCCAAACCTGCTGTCGGTAATCAATAAGTAATAGTAGGTCATCACACACTTGCTGGCTTAAATTGGAACCTTTTCATGAAGGGCACATGCAGTAAGCAACCCACAGGAGATGACAAATGATCCACTTCACTGAAGCTGAACCACAGGGTGGCAGCAAAGTCAAGAATCTGCCCAAATCTCAGCACAGTGACCCAATAGAAATTAACTTCAACTCCACTGTAAAAAATGTTTTTTACTTTAATATGCTTATTGAAGGTATTTAAAGCTAAATAGATCTCATTGTTCTTAAATTGTAAGAGATTTTATGGGTTCATCACACATACCCACATTTTAGAATTATAAATGGTTTAATGTTTCTGAATGTCTTTCTGCTTTGTTTATTTCTTCATATGTTACTGTAATTTTCAAATCTAATATGTATAATCTTTGTGAACAGTCCAATAAATTATGAAGCATTGCCCTACAATTTTTCCTGTGATATCCTGTGTTTTATAGTTCCATTATAAAGATGTGCACTATGACTTTCATCAGCTGTGGAGCATTTCACACTGCAACCAACAGCACCAACTAATCACACATGGTATTGTACCAATAGTACATTCTTGTGCAGTTTCATTAATTCTTTTAATCCTCCTCGTGTGAGGATCTGTTTAAACCTCATTAGTACTCATACAAAGGTATTCATATGAACATTTGGGCCATACACACACACACACACCCACAGTCCCTAAGCTACTTAGTGTTAAAAAGTGGAGTGTGTGTTCTCATTTATTTTCAGTTTGACCGACTGATATTTGTCAGCCAATCAGGAGCTGCAGGCAGTCACACCACCTGTAACTCCACACTGTGCTGTTTCCACACAGCAACTCTAGCGTTGTTTCTAATGTTTCAGAATAAACGTTGAAGAATTTGTGGTGGACAGCAGGAACTGAGATTATTTTTTCATTAAACTTCTTAAGTGATCAGACCAGGAGTTGCAAGGAAGCCATAAGTTGTACAACTAAAAAAAGAGTAAATTTTTCTCAAGTTTAAGCCACATTTCAAGCATCAACTCAAGAATTAAGGTTTTTAACACACCAAGTATCAACTGCAAAATATTCATTCTCTAATTTACAAATGCATTATATTGAAAGCAATAAATTTACTTAAAATTTATTGCCTTAACAAACAAAGATGTTCCCTGCTTATCTGCTCAGTCAGAGCCCTAATCAGAGAAAACTAAAGACAAAGCCTGTGACGTGCACTCGCCATGAAAATAAAAAGATAGAAATGTGGAGTATTAAGCACAAACGAAGTGATTTTGTGGGCCTGTGTTCTGCAATTATTTTAAATATCTAATACTTGTTTCATTAAACACATTGAGTCATTGTTTAATTGCTAGAAATATCAGTTTTGTGTGTGCTGATGTGAGTTTTGGTAACTTGTCAAGAGGTTGGCTCAAGGTCAAGGATGAGCCGAGATCCCAACTCTGGATTTTCCAGGTAAGGTTATTTAATACTTTCCTTTTTTTGTTTTTTTTTTTTTACCTATTGTAGCACTGTTTTAACCTGAAAAAACTTTTCAGATTTTCTTTAAGGTATTTATTTTTAAATTAGAGTTAGACCCCAAAAAGCAGATACACTCAAGGTTTCAAATGCTAAAAAGAGATTCTGTAGTTTCTTGCTTTTGGCTATTTCCTTCCAAAAAATAATACATTTTAACTTTGTTGAGTATAAGGTGGTAAATATTAGTCTTTCTTGTTTGTCAAATGTCAAATCAACCTTTATTTATATCTAAAAACCCTCAAGTGTAGAAAATTATTTGAAGTGAAAATAGCAGAAACTACTTTCAGACACAGATCCTCCTTTCTTTTAATGGATTGCACCTGTAGAGTATTTTGAGAAATTAGTTTAAAAAAAAAAAAACACGCCAGTTGTGAATCAGCAGAATTAGGTGCACAGAGGAGCTGCAGCTGGACTACAACAATCACTGCTACCAATAACCTCAACAATCATTTGCAATTTAAATGGCCTTGTTTCCATACTCATCTTAAAAACCATTATTTGCAAATTGTGTTGTTTGCACAGCTTTTAGTTTTTGATACACCTACATGCCTCAATGCTGTTACTAAAGAAATATTCTATTCTAACCAGCAGCAGTGCTGTTCTGCTTGCAGCAGGTGGGGTTTTATTGCATTGCCTGAAGTAAAATTCCTCCCTAAGTACACTGTTGGATTTCCCTACAAGCCTCCTGACTTTGTAACTGCCCTCTAATTTTCTTTTCTCTTTAGCCACATTGCTTAAGTGTTTCTTTTTTTCTACAATAACAAATTTCCAACTATGAGCAGAAGGGAGCCTGCTGAGATTCTGAGCTCGATGGATATGAGCTGCAGGGATTGCATTATGTTTCAGCAGGAGTTCAGGACCAAATCAAGAGAAAAGCATAAATCTGTTACGGTCACTGACCTCTGACCTCTATGGGCTCTCTTTATGGGAGAGCTCTCTCTTTGTGTTTCAGTTCTACAGGCTGCCACAGGTGAAATGTGTTGGAGCTCATCAGCCATCCCATAAAGAGCTTCATACCAGAGAAGCCAGATCCCTAATACTGGGATCATTATGAGAATTTGAGGTGTAGATATTAGGAACCAGTAAATGGCAGTAGTGCAAAGCCGTTAAAATCTAAAGAAGAAGAAGAAGGCAGTAGTGCAACAAAAGTGGATGCAAGCTGCCATTAAAATCTAAAGAAGAAGAAGAAGCAGGTCAGATCCCTTTTTCCCTGGGCCTTGATCTGAAGTGATCTTGTCTGTCTGATGACTGTTTGTAGGGACTTCAATGATTGTGCTGTGAGCATATTGTGAAGAACCAATCTAACTAAAGTAGTGTTTCTATTCACAGTGGAAGCTGGTAGGGGTTCTCTGCCATTTTTGTTAACTGTTTTCTCCTGTTTTATGGTTAGCCAGGAAGTTCAGGTTTTGTACCCTTTTTCAGTTCTTCTCTAGAAAGTGTTTTTTTTTTATTTTATTTTATAGTTAAAAGAGGGAGTTTTGTTTATTGTTTTGGCCTTAGAGACCCTGAAGCTCACAGCTTCCCTGTGTTGATCTTTTACTACTGACATCAACTGTTCAGATTCCTGATTGTTTTGTGTTACACCCAGTGCCAGAATTTACCCTTAGTGGTCTTGGGGAGGGGTTGTAACAAAATTCCAGCCTGGCCTCAGGCCCAGGTGGTTTCTGACAGTCTGCTTTTTAATGACCTCTGTCTGACTGCTGAATGCGGATATCCACACTCTGCGTGCTGCTGATGATTCAAGTATGAGCAGATTATTACTGGTAGAAACTTTAAGCTACATAAAGACCAAAAGGAGACAAATCTAAAAATATGCAGCCTAAAAATAATATGGTTTATAAAAGCTGATGCTTATTTTCTAATGTAGATTTTCAAGGTTGAAATCTGTCTAGAAATTAAACTGAAGCCCTCTGATTGAACTTGATATTACACATTCTGGCATAAAATAAGATAACATTACCCAGCATGGATGCTTCACACCTAAAGACATTTGAATTAATGTAACTGAGGGAAACATGCAGAATTAAAAACAAAAAGATTAATAACTAAAAAATTATCAATTGAGAAAGCTAATCTGATAACTGCCCAGATATTTAAGGTGCTTTCACCAAACTCTAGTTTGTTTGCCTAGAAAGTCAGGCTTTGTTTGTGGAGGTTTGAATGCACAAACTCTGGTCCGCCTACAAACCTTCAGTAGGTTTTGGTTCAGTAAAAGTGAACTCTGGCACAGTTTGATTGCATATGTAAATGGAAAATAATTTATAAATAATGTGAAAAAAAGTTTCACCAAGAACTGAGCCTTGGGGTACACCTGCATAAATTTTCTAAACAATAATTTTCCACAACTGCTCACAGGCTGCAAACAAAGATTTAAACTGCTCAAAAACATATTTCTGATTACCCATTACTTATTGTTGTTTAATATATGAAGTGCCTTTTTAATAATCAGTAAAACTGCTTCTTAAGAGTCCCCATTAAATAATGAAGATGAAACTTAGCTTGTGTGGATGGCTATGATTTATTTTGCATGGATTTAATTGTTCACCACAATGGGGAAAAAAATTACTTTAAAGTTCACATAACATTTCAATTTCTATCATATAAATACATATTTTTATGCAAGTGGGATAAACAGTGTTATTTTATTTCCAATATGCACTGACTATCACTTTACAAGTTGAGTCTTTTATAATCTCTTTACCAGACCACAAGCTACATGAAGTATACTCTTAAATACTGCATGTTCTGAAGTGACCACACAAGCCAAGCTTGTTTCTATCTCAGCAATCATAATTGTTCACCATGGTGGAAAAAAATGTGCAAACACTAAACCAGGAGTCGCTGCAGAACTCTTTGGCCAGTTTCTTGTTCTTAGGCAGGCAGGATTTGGTGGCTGTGTCTGGAGCTGCTGGAATGTCAGGCGAGGGAGTCACCGTCTTCTGGGCAACTACGAGCCTAAAGTGAGCCTCTCTGGGGGCTTGTTTGCACACGCCTGCCCTCACCAGTAACTTTTCATTATGACACAGGTTGTTTTGCTTCTTAAGAGCCCTGGTGATCTGCTTCCAGTAGAGTAAAGTGTTGGATGTATATTGAGGACAAAGAGCTGGTCTGCCTATATATCTACAAATGAAGCTGTTTTCCCCCTTTTTGCAAGTAACAAAGAGGAACAATGGATCGTTGTCTGTTGCTATCCAGGTGCAACGTGAACCATCTTTTGTGACCAGTTTGTCTCCAACAGTTTTCACAAGGCTCAGTCTTGATCTTTCCTTGCGATGTCCTCTGTCCCCCCGTCCTCTACGTCCGTGGCTCCTCTGACAGCTGCCCAACATCATCTGATGGGAAATACAAGCGAGCACCATCAGGATGACTATGTTGGTGAGGAGAGCCATGAAATCCACAGAACACCCCCTGCAAAAGAATTCATTAGAGATATGACCCAATATCACTCAGAATGCACTTTTCAAATAAAACTGTTTTAAGCCACTATTAGATTAACATTCTGGAAGAGTTGAGAGAATAATCAAACTTTTTAAAATAGCATTTCACTCCTATTTCAGTTTGAGAAACTGAGGGACTGATTTCAAAATTAGATTTACACAAATGTTGTAGGTTCATAAAAGAGAATTCATTTAATTTCTGAGTTCAGTTTACATTAATCTATAACACTTTATCAAAAAAAGAAGCTTTTGCCGCTGATTTAGATACATATACAATTATAACTATTATGCGAAAACGGTATTCTAACTTTACAATGCAATATCAGTGTTAGATATGAAGATAATTTTTAAAACTCTTAAATATATGCATGTCTATAATAACATAATGTTGTTCATTCAAAATTAATACTAAGTGTTATGCTAATGTATCAAATGAATTAAATTTATTGTAGGTAAAAGACAACTTAAGACTTTTCCACCAGTAGCATTGGTGGAAAAGTTCTACAGAGAAATCTTACTGAAAATAATTAGTCAAACTTACTTGATGTTTTCAGAGAAAGTTCAGTTTGCTGTCCTGACACATTTGAGCTCTCTCGTCTTTTCTTGCAAATGTTGCTCCAAAGTCGGCCCTCCCCTTCAAACCCAGAGCCACACACACACACAATGTATCAAATACAAGCACACACACACACACACGCCCACACCCCCACCCACACACACACACACACGCACACATGTATGCAAATACTCAATAACAACGTCCAAGCAAATATACTTACTGAATTCAAAAGTGTTTAGAAATAAATTAAGCTTAACTTTCTTCCAGGCACATTTGGCCCCAAAATAAAACAAATTAACTTTAAAGGTACTTTGACCCATACACAAAGATAAATCAGCTGAATTATGCCTCAATCTCTGACTGAAAGGGAACAAATGTATATATATGATGGGGATGTGATGAAAATCTGACTTTACCTACGCTGAGAAATCATATTTAAGAGAATTCCTCAAACCAGCTTCCTGGTTCAAGGAATCTAAGCTACACAACAAAAAAATCTGCAATTTTAAGAAAAGATGACATTTGAGACACTTAAGTCCTTCACTTGGACATCTGTGAGGTGCGGTGAAGATAAAATGATTTTAAAATGTGCCAGGTGCCCCAGCATGAGAAAAAAATTGAACAAGTGGGGTTTAATGCATGTACACCATGAAGGTCATTCTTCCTTAGTTTACTTCATTAGTTTGACTCATGAATCATGAAGCAGGAGGATTAATGTCATGAAACTTTTTCATATTTTGTCACATTGCAACCACAGAGTTCAGTGCATATTAGTGGGATTTTATGCAATAGATAAACACAAAGTAGAAGAAGAGAAATGCAAAGTTTTACATATTTTTTACTAATAAAATTCAGAAAATCAGGTCAAGTTGTTAATATGATACTAAAAGAAGAAATTAATATTTGTAGCTTTTTCTCTTGCCATTGAATATCCTGTATATGTGATCAGAAAGCACCAATACGTAGACATAAAATACAGGATGACCTTGATTTTATTCTTTTTATTCCTATGCATTACTACTTCATCACATCAATTTATTTTAGCCTTATCTTTTAAGATGAGGGACATAAACCAGCAAAAAATATAATATCAAAACTTTATGAACCAGGAATCAAACTGTTCAATAAAAACAACAGTCAATGTTAAAGTTCTACATTTCCAATAAAAATACGTATACTGTTGACATTTAAATGATTTAGCCCAGGCTCTATCTGCATCAAAGATCAAATGTCTCGGTACAATAACAGTACCGAGATATCGAAGGATAAAAACAAGGGCCATGGAGGCTTTCTTTGGTCTTTGAGACATTTATCTTCAGAAATGATTGCCCACACTTGTCAATAAAAATGTTCATAGGTGGGACAGGAACAGTGTCCTGCTTATCAAGTAAGAAAAAAATCACTGAGCTATCTGTAAGCTTCATGATGCATCATACACTTGTGTAAAAAAAATTCCCCCTCCCTTCACATCCTGTCCTATTACATTTACAAAATTTTGTTTAAGTTCAGAATTTCACATGGCACTACGGTAAATAAAGCAGATGGATAGGAATCGTTTAACTAATAGTGTTTATTTCTCATTTAAAAGCATTTTCACAGTCCACATATATTTTTCAAAAAATACCAGTAGAGAGAGAGTTTTTTTTTCAAACAACAAACATAAATTCTGATCGCTACAAACAATATTCAAGCTAATTATAGTAAATATCATAAAACAACACAAACATGTATACTATCTTTTCACAGGTTAAAGCAGTTCTAATTCATACAGGTCTACTTCATGCAAAACATAAAAAAGCTGCTGAAGGTTTCCAAAGAAAAATGTAGCATGTAAAATCTGAGATATAAAAATGTAACAGCCACTGTAATACCAGACTAATACCGTAAGAGGGCGCTATAGATGTTTCAAAACAAATAGCTGGCCTGGATTTTTCCTCCAGTGGTGGTTTCAGTCACCAATTCAGCACAATCTGTATGCAGAGGAAGACACAAAGTCCTGATCGTTATGAATCAGTGATGGAAGAAAAAAATTATTTAAGCAAACAAGATTACACAGGATTATACTTGTGTAATCTTTTTTCTGCTGCTCACCTTTTTTGTTAATTCCGAAACCAACCAATTACAAAGGAACAGACGCCCTGCAGGGACCTCCAGCAATACTGCCGAGCCATTCTCCTCCGGGCGCTCTCAGTCGGAGCTGCCGTCGGCTGTGGTTTGGCTCTCTGTGTGGTTTTAACTTTCCCTGAAGCCCGAGCTGTTTTAAAAGGTGTCTTCATTGTCAAATTAGGTCTTCCATGTGCAGCTGAACTTTGGGATTTTCCAGGCTGCTTTGATGGCTGCGCTGCTGGCCGAGACCTTAGGAAAGGACCAGCCGAGAAGACCATCTGAGATTCATCAGTCGCCTTCCTGCACATGTGAGGTTTAATCTCTCTAGGACCCTGACAGGCATGTGCTTGCTTCCTGAGGACCCACATCATCTGGACGAAGTAGTGCCTGGGGTTTTTGTTGAAAGCACTGCAGGTGTAAGGTCTCCCCATATACTCACACCAATAGGCACGTCTGTTGCCCTGGCATGACAGCCTCAGCTTTATGTTTTCTCCTTGGCCTGTAAGGATCATGGTGCACTTGTCCTTAGCCTTGGTTTGGAACTTGATGGGATCGTCCCAGATGCTTTGTCTCCTTTCGTCCTGTGCCTCAGCTGGCCAAAGGCAGCAGGCCAGCAGCAGAGCAGTGACTTGGGTCCACATGGTGTCAGATAGATGCTGAGAGCAGGATGAGAGTGGAACTGCTTGAGCTGAGGCTTCCTCTTGGTATTTATTGGCCAAGCAGACACACAGTAGCTTTAGGGAACAAAAAATGAGTCAGACTAAGAAAAAGTGCTTATATGGGCGGAGGAGGGAAAAGCCACGTTAGTTCCTGCTGAAAGCCCACTAAGATGCAACATGGATTCTCATGTTTGATCATTTTACATAAAAGAAAAAAACGTACCGACACAGATGAAGAAATCTTTTTTTTTACATTCACTAACTTTAAGACTGTATAGGTCAGTTTCAAACTGGATTAATGCACTCAAACAGAAATGATCACAGTTTCCAATTTGATGCAAACATTTCAATTAGAAATGTAAAATCTGATAGAAAAAAGAAAGCTGAACCTCTCTTGTTTGCTTTAAGTGGTAGTTAAGGCTCATAACTGTGCAGGGTAACCTATCATTTCCCTCTAAACATAAACCCAGGACAATGCCACAGAGAAACATGAGTACACACATGCAGGGACAAGACTGGAAAGGGAGGCAGTAATGGCCATGCCAATTAAGAAAGCAAAAGAAAATGTATGAAATAGGAAGGAAGGATGAAGTACAGATATATGGCACACACGGATCTTATATGAGATTAATGTTTCGACAAAAACAATTGTAATTTTTTGCAAGAACTAAACAAAACAGAGAGCTAAATTTGATGTAATGTATTTTAACTTGATCAGAAATGCAATGATTTGTGTTCATCATCTTCAAAGCTAAGTTCAATTTTTTTAGAACAAAGTGAAGGAACCCAGTGTTTGAACTAACAACATCCCAAAAGGGCAGGGTTTACAAGCTACTTTAACTTTAATTACCAAGTATGACGTGATTCTGACTCATCTGATACAGAACATTTGACTGTAAGCCAATTAAATGTTCTGGTTTACAGTTATATACTTACTGCATATAAATCCAGTAAGTTGCAACATTTTGAGAAATCAGATTAAACTTTTAAATTATTTAAAATAACCACACCCACGCAATGTTCAGTGTTTCAGTAAATACTATGAATAAAGTCAGTTCTCTCAAACTCGGCCTCTGTTTCTGACTGGTTTTCAGACAGAAAAAAGTCTGTGTGTGGTTTTTCTTGGAGTGTTTATTTGCATCCTGCTTGGTGCCTGAGAAAACTTTGAAGCCAAGCTTATGGAAGAGGATAATAATGTCTTATTGAAATAGCTGACCGGTAATGCAACCCACAGGGTTCTGGCTTGGCAGTACAACCGTCATGTTGGAATGTGCATAGTGCTAAAGTGTGCAAAACCATCTGCTCCAATGTTACACACAGTTCCCATTTAGCATCAAATTTATATTAATTTCAACATATTTTCCTTTTTTTAGCCCTTAGAATTAAACATTCCATGTTTTGCCTCACAGTAAAATAGGAAAACTGACAAATTACTTTCTTTTCCATAACATGTCAAAAATATTGTTACCCCAAAATACAGAGCAAGCTGAAAAGAGAAAATAACTTGAAATGGAGAGTTTATTCACAATTTATACACTTTTGTCATAACCACATAAAAAACAAGCATCTTCCCGGATCCATCATCACCCAACTGTTCAGCATCACATTTCAAACCAGCGACCCATTCATCTCATCGACCCAAAGCTATCATATATACCTAGTTTAAGCACTTAAGTTGTGAATTTGTCCCCATAAATGCATTAGCAGACTCCAGCAAGGAGTAAAACTGTGATAGTCAACATGAGCACACCGATCATCTAAAAATGTCCACCTTGAGGAAAACTAAGTTTGTAAATGAAGCAAGCAAAAAAAGAGAGCGATGGGAAGAGACGGAGCCAATAAGTTCACATTATGGAGAAGCACAGCTGGGACATTTTAACATGGCAGTCAGTGTTTCCTCTGGAGAAATAAAATTAATGAAAATAGTGTGTAAAATCAGTGTAGCAGAGCATAAACTGCATAAATATTTTCAGTACTTCTACTGCAAATTACAGTTATTGGCTTTATAGAAGTCAGATGTGCACAAAAATCTGCTAATTTTTAATCCTTGGGTTTAAAAATTGGGCAAATTTTTTCCTTATGGTAATCTAATAAAAAGTTGCTAAATGTTAGCTTGTTAGCGACTTCTTAACTGACACATTGTTTTTGTTTGTTTTTATTCAAGCCCATCGGCTTTGTCTTTTAAAAACAATAGCAAACTTGGATCTAAAGCAGATTTGTTGGAGTATAAAACAAATGTAATATAAAAATTATGGATAAAGTATTAAATTTAGACCAGCTTTTACCATTACAGTAAAAAAAAAATCTGATTATTTTTTTTGATTCACATAAAAACTGACTTTTGTTAGTCTTCATATATGCATATTATACAATCTACTACCTGGTAAGTGTTTATAGTTATTGTGCATTTACAGTGATGAACAAAATCCAAATTTTGCTTGCTAAGGAAGGTATTGCTTTTTTCACAGTCGACATAAACCAGATTTGGGTAAACCATAAAAAAAACTTATTTTCAACAATCTGATTGATGGTGCTCATTTGTCCCATAAATGGATTGTCTAAGTTCTCACTGGAGAAAGCATCTGAATAGAAATAAGAGGCGCAGGATATGTTGATTGGCCTCCCCGATGCAACAATATCAGCATATTTCTCACTCAACCTCTACATATAATAATGATTAATGAAGGAACACATTCGAAAGTTCCATGTATTCAGAAGTACTGTTTAACAAAAAAGCAGGCAAAGGCCAAAAAACGTGCCACAGAAAGACTATTTAAAAATATGGGATTTGGCTTGAGAGTTAACTTTCCACTTTAAAATTATGAGTACCATAAAGCAGGAGAGACCTGAAAATAAACTCCGTGGTACATAGAGAAAATAGAAGTAGATGTTATTTTTACTATTATTCTCCAACTGTACTATATTATTTAAATGGATAGTCCAACCAAAACACATCTGCTATGCATTTGGTAAGACTTTGTCATTTGGTGTTACAGTGTGGTTGTGATGGGGCTTTTTTACCATAACAAAGGAAGATAACAGGTCATATGTGTCCCTTGCTTCAAGAATTAGTGTTTTTTTTCTAAGCCCACTATTCAAAATAATTCTGAGATTTGGTATTTAAAACTCCAAGTAGAAAAATCGCTTTAGAACAACTTACCACTCTGAATTACAAATAAATGCTGAACTTTAACACCTGACTCAAGTTTAAATGGTACAGAAAGGGCATTTTAAAGATGTCAGGTCCTAGATTGTTAATATTTAACATAGTGTTATGGCCTTTTTTAACTGTAACGTCATGGTAAAACATTTCAAAGGCAGACAGTCCTCTTCAGTGTTTCTCACATGCAGGTGGGTCATGTTGCCCCTTTGCCATTTCATACTTTTCCAGTTTTGCCTTTTTCACACTGAATAGTTGTTGCATACCAACAACAACATCTGTTGTTGTTATGCAACAGATGTTGGTATGCAACATCTTCCATTGGATGTTGCATACCAAAATTCAGTCAGGGGACATTTCGTACCCAATTTGACCACTGGGTTAAAGTCATTTTTGGTATTTTGCTTCTACTGTAACATGTAGAGTCTGCTTGGACTCTGATGTCCAAGCAGACATCAGAGTCAAAACTAATGAAAAAGGGATGCAAAATATATTTTTTTAAGAAATAAAAATGTATCTTTATTATTGAACTATTCCTGAGATTTGAACAAAAGGATACAAATAGTGTGTTTTACAGGTAAGAAATTGAAGAATTTGGGGACAAAATGGCTAAATTAGAATGAGGTTATGAATTGTCAAAGAGGGAAACTGACCCATAGCCACCTAAAATCAACAAAACCAACATGTCTGAAAATATTGTAAACAGCTTTAAAAAAAAGTCATGCTTCGTTTCCTTACAAATTCTCTCCACAGGTTGTTATGCCATTGTTCCCACAAGCCTTTTCTCAACAGGTAAAATATCACACATCCGTGAGCTCACTTGTGTCTCAGTTAAAAAGGATGCTTTTTTTCAACGAAACAATCAGATCTTTATGAAACCTGCCTTTAGACACTCACTTTGAAAGTGCAACACCCTTTTTAACTGCAGGAAGAAAATATAATTTTCTCCAGCTTCTCTTTTCTTGAGCACAAAGTTCATAAAAATGAGCAAACACAACAGTCAATGTTATGTTCTCTCAAGGGCTTTTTCAGCTTGGATTTGTGTCCAAACAAATGTAAACACAGGCACAGCAGTCCTGGAAAATGTAGATAAAACCTGGCTCAGATTGATGCTGAGGGCTGATAAGGTTGGTGTCCTGCCGGCAGAAACCAAACTGGAGAATTTGATCTGCATCATTGAACAAGCAGGACCTTCTGTGCTCCTCTTTTGAAGTGACGAAACCAGCGTATGTTGAGATTCCTCAAGTGAGCTACAGTAAATGAAAAAGAACATTTTGAGTTGTTAACTGATGAGTTGTTAATTTTTGTAAATATATTCCCTGGTCAAACAAAAGTTGGCAACCAAATAAAAAAAGGTCACGATAAGCTTTTGCAGTGAAACAACATTTATTTATAAGCAGCATTACATAAATTTTTCACCCAGATCTTCCAGTGATGATGGGAGAGTGTGACCACCGCAGTGAGCCTTCTGACTGATTGATTGATTGATTGATTGATTGATTGATTGATTGATTGGTGAATGGACGGATGGATGTAAAAATGGTGTCTGGTGCTTCCTGAACCACTCTTTCACAGTTTGAACCAGATGAATCCCATCATGAAACATACCTTTGCCATCACAGGAAAAAAAAGTGCAACATTTTATCCGCCTCTCTTTTTATCTCACTGGAAGAGGGTAAATCTGAACTAACAATATAACTTGATCTTCTTGCATTGCTCCAGAACCCAAACGTTATGCTCCTTTGCACACTGAAGCTTTTTTGCCTCACTGATTAGAGGTTTTCTAACTTCTACACAGCTGTTCACGCCCAAAACCTGGAGTTCCCTTCACACTGTGTGGAGAAAAGCTCTTATTTTCATTACTAAACAACCTTAAGTTACACTGTTGTTTTTCTTCTATTTAATGTTAGCAAATGTTTAAGAGATCCCTAATCATATTCATTCAGGATTCTTTACAGACCACATTTCTTCCTGAAAACAATGGTTTCCTACTGTTCTCCAGGTTTTTAAATATTCACTGGACATTTAACCCAATTCTGTAATTTAATGAGTTTTTTTCTCTGCATAATGCCAATGATTTGACCTTTCTTAAACAGACTAACATCTTTTCCACAACCACGGGATGTGTCTTTCCACATGATGTCTAATAAATGAAAAGCAACCAATTGCATCAGCTGGAGTTAACCAACATGTTGCTAGCTTAGTGAATCTCCAAATTGTCAGGTTTTTTTTTTTAACTTGTGTGTTTTGCCTGGGAACCACAAAGACCAATCACTTCACTTTCACCTTAAAGCAGATCAGAATGAAGTTTCAAAGAGAGGGAATTACCCTACTTGTAATCAATAGAAACGACCTCAGTCAGATGTTATCATCGAGACAAAAAGCTACTTTCAAAAATGTTGTAATGCTGCAAAATCTTACTTAGAAAATTGAACAGAGTTTTAAGATTAAATTAGATTTAATGACAGTAGCTCTGTGTAATCCTCTGTATTGATCAGTCAGTCGAAACTCATTCAACTGTTGAAGTTGCACATTCAATCAAGTTGCACCTGCAACCTGAAACATGAAAAACACAATAAAACCTTACCATGACATTTAGTTCCAGTTGTCAAGGGCACTACAAGGGCAAAGAGCAGAGAAAGATACTTTAGAATCACAATGCAAGAAAATATTTCAAAACATAAATATCCTTAAAATAAGTTAAATTTTTATTGCAGTTCCTTAGATTCTAATGAAAATTTGTAATGTATCTCTGCAGTCTCAGAGATCTTCACAACATTCAGAATTGGTCAAATCTTCATTTCATCAAATAATTCTTTCAACACCAGTGGAAACTAATACATTGGTGGCCCTGAAGACATGTAAAAGTAGTTGCAATAATCTAAAAGATAATAACAATGCTGCAGCATTCCTCTCTGACTAAATGTATTCAAATTAAAGGTTGGAATTTTTTTATTTTATTTTATTGTCATTGTGAGATGATGCTGCTGTAAGACACACTACAATAAAAGACAATTTTTTAAGGCATTACACAACTTTTCCAGTGGTTTTATTCAACGTGGAGGGTGCTATTAGGTGGAGATAACTACATATAAAAGGGTTTCACTTATCTCACGCACTAACTGAACACAACCACTCACAAGAGGCTAGTAGATACGTTAGAAAAAGTTTTCTAAACTGAATGACATTATCCTAAATATAAATCAACATAAAACTGAAGTTTTCTTCTCTCTAAAATACTGAGTCACGAGCATCTACAGTGAATTCTGTCATTCTCACCATGATGGTTTTTCAGCAAGCAGAAAAAGCACTAAAACAAGCTGTGAACAGGTGTTAAGAGTGTTAGCAATAAAAGATTTAAAACAGATGATCGCTGACTCAGCAGGACAGCTGTGAGGAGAGGTGTGAGGAAATCGGTGTTAGAGAGACAGAGTCGTCGTTTTGGGTTACCAGTACCTTTCAGGAGCCAAGCTAGAGCTGACTCTCACCAGTCGATGTGCCTCGGAGGAGCCGAGGCCCGTGGAAACCTGTTCATTGTGTCATATGTTGGGACGCTACCATCACAGAAACAAACACGCACACACAGGGAAAAACGTTACCAGACACACTCAACATTTTACATTCACTTCCTTTTGGTGGCAAGAGGAGAAGGGTGAGCAGTTCATACAACAGAGAGCAAAACATTCTCTGAGTGTCTTACTGTGCAAAGTAGTTTAGTGTTGATCAATTAGAACAAGTTTTAAATTATGTAATATTCCTATTGATGCATGAGTTTCATTCCAAAAGCTTAATGCAACTCAAATAGAAAGATAAGGTTTAATAAAAGTTGTGTTAATCTTGCAAGTTCAAACTGGAAATGAAACTCCTACTTTTTCAAACCGCAACAAGTCAGAGCAACTCCTCATTTAGATGTTTTACTCTCTGTGTTTGTCTCGTTGGTTGGTGCAAACTCATCTGCGTCCAAATGCAACTTAAAAAGATAAAACATGCAGTTAAGCATCTGGTTAGATTCAGAAAAGAAAATCAAAAGAAGCAACATATCCAGGGACACACTAAAGCTCAACATGCTTGCCTCTCTCTGAACAAAATGATCAGGTGTACATTCATTGGACTTTGGCCGACACTAAGCAAGAGGAAACAGGAGAAGGTTTCATTTCATTCCACAGGAATTTCCCAAAGTCAGAAAGAAAGCAGCTGGTTAGTAACACGGTAGATTCCCTCAAAACCACCGAGCAGAACATTTACAACATGACAGTGAAGTGGTAGCAGACAGATGCTTCAGCCTCAAGGCTCCTATGATTGTTGGAAGGTGGAAGAGTCAGACTGATTATTGGGAATTGAAACCCCAATTTCTCTTTGATGAAGGAAAGTATAAGTGAGGGTATAGTTTTCCTCAATTTTTGTTATATAGTAACAAAATGTGCTCCTTCTTTTTCTCCACCAAGATGTTCCAGATCTTATTTTTCTAATACTCACCTGTGGTTTACTTTTGCTTACTGTGATAAGCAAGTATTTTAAGTAAATATAAATTGCAATTACATTCCTTTAAGTTGTGATATTTAAAATGTTTGTGGAAATGGCACTTCTAACAGAGTTCTCCATATCAGCTTTAGATACTCTCTATGACAAACCTTTATTAGTATTTGTTTTCCAAAAATCCCCAGTCTCCAAGTTGACTAACCCAAATCGTTCTTTATTCTGCTCCATATTTCAGCCTCAAAGAAAACAGTAGGGCTACGATCTGATGCTCATCAACAAACCCCATTCTTCACCCCAAATGTTAAACCCCCTGCTGAAATTCATTTTAAAGCACTTTTTATCATAGATACCAAAAATTTGATTCCAGATTGTTTCTATCAAAAGCTACCACTACTTGCCAGTTTAAATGTTTGCTATAATATTACACCCACTTATGCATGTGCGTGTCTTGAAATGACTCCCTCTGCAAGTATGAACTGTGTTCAGTCATATTATATATAAAACCAGCTTCGCAGGCATGCATCCACCTCCACCATGACATGCAGTCAGCAGCATAAATAGAAAGTTTACCTTGTCATCATAGGATTAGGAATACCTTGTGAACTCTCACTATGATAACCATTATTACCAATTTCCATACTGAAAATAAAACATTGTGAACAAAAATGGAATGAAAAATGAGAAACGCGACATGCTGAATAAAAATGTTTCCTTTATATGCGGTTAAATCTTTAAACAATATCAGGAGATGAATATGTTCTGAGTATAAACCTTAGAGTTTTATTTACACAATTTATTTTTTTTTACAAAAAACACTTTAATGATTGCAAGAGCCCTTCATGAAAGGTACTGTAAGGGGCACTTCTTAAACATAGCACATGACAAAAAGCCACATCATCCACCCACATGAGCAATTTTGAAGCTCAAAAATGCAAACGAGCACCAAGAATTTAGTAAACAGCTTTCTATATACATTACTTGGGAAAAAAAAGCACAGAGTGAGAGAAGTTCAAATGAAAAGGAGGTTGGGGAAGAATGTCTTACTTTTTCATGGGAATTGTCTCAACGCTATGGAGATACACAGAAAACAGGAACATAAAAAATGTTATTGAGATGTTCAGCAAAAGAAATGCATCAGAAGTCCTTCTGTGCAATCCAGCACTGATTGCACAGAAGGAGATGCAGTTGATCAGCTGAGATGTTACAATTACTACTACTGTAGATAAAGCCATGAGTCCACATAGTCTGAACATGAAAAAAGGCCCATGAAGAAGAATTAAGAATTGACTAATTTATCAGTGTCTTTTCTTTGTAAAGTGCCAAGTGCTTGACAAAGAAGAATGAAGAAATAAAATAAAAAATATGACATGATGGAAATAGTAGGATGGTTATCACAAAGTAAAATGCCAAGTCCCAGAAACAGAAGAGCTAAAGGGAAGAGAAAAGGGAGCAGAAAATAAATCAAAATAGAAAAGTTTAGTAGTACAGAACAGTTTTAGAATCCATCTAAGAACCCATTTTAAAGCAAAGCAGAAAACTAACCAGTTATATTTAGATACTCAAAAAAAAATGCCTAAAAGATAGAAGGATGTCCTGGAAGCACCAAATATTTAAAATATATGTGCACAACTTTAGATCTAATTGAGCAATAAAAGAACTAAAACTGCAGCTTTATAGTAATAACAGATACAATAAAAACATGTGAGAAGAAAAGTAAATGCAATAACTCACTCATCATAAACATCCTCTGTGTCCATCCTGCGGTAGTACTTGGCTAGTTTCACAGCTAGTATTACGCTTGGGAGCAAGAAAAGTGTGCTGCAGCCCAGACCCATCCAGAAAGTGTTCTGTCGAAAAGATAATTTAAGGAATTACATTTTTCATAATTTTATATGAAGTTATTAACACAATGCTTTGACTTGTAAAGTATTAATACCTACTAAGCTTTTTCATGTTTATTTGTTAAGACAATAAAAATTTTAAAAACCGTGAATCATTTTCCTTCCACTTCAAAATTGTGCACCACTTTGTAGCAATCACTTAAAATCACACTAAAATGCACTGAAGTCTGTGTTTGTAATGTGGAAAAGTCGAAGGGGTGTGAATACTTTTGATACTGCAGTTTTTAATTTGGCTTTGGTTTACAGACATAGAATCTAGATTTTGACCTTAATCACTTTGGGCGAGTGATAACACTGCTGTACAACTAGATTTGTTTGACTTCACCCTTGGGGGGTTAAAGCGTTAAACCTAAACATCTGCACTGAAACACATAGATCTGCAGTTAACTGCATAAAGCTTGGTTAAGTGGGATCTATTTTTATTATTGCCGTTGTTACCATAGAATCCACCAGGAAACTGCAGGTCATGATCTGTGCCGTATCCAAGATGTTGCTGAAGGGCTTGCATGGTGCAACCTCCAAAGCCAACTACAAAGGATGTAAACAGGAAATGTTATCGCGCCACTATACTTCCACAAAGTTTCTTAACTGTGGCACAACACATCTGTGCATTCTGACTGTTCCTGAACAACAATAACATTGAGACAGAAACGAAAAAGTTTTATTGACATATGTGAGAATCAGAGCTAAAATATCTTATTTTTTACTTTGGTTTGAATTCCTTTGGCTTTACTGCAGCAGAAACCATCGTGCCTCAAAGTAAATTCCTCAGATTTAAAGGAGCTGTAGCTTTTATATTTGTCCTCTCTATATTTACCCCCAAAAACTGTTATGCAAGTTTTTTGTTTTCCACTGTATAATATTGAGCTTTTTTTTTTTTTATAACTCATGCTGCAGAAAATCCTCTCACTAAACATAAGCAAAATAATGCATAAAACATTAAATTAACTTAATCTGAAAATGGTAGATAAACACTTACTGATGTTTTGACCCATTCTATGTACTGATTGAAATAGCCAATAATGGTTGCTGAGAATTTTCTTGTTTCCTGTACAAAATTAGAGAACAGCTGTTAGTTTAACACAATCACAAAACTGAGATTAAGCAAACAGATACATTTACCTGATTGATTAAAAGTGTTGCGTTCTGGGAGATGAGGTGCTGAGCGTCTTCAATGGCCTCAAGAACATCTGTGACTTTGTTCTGTAAAGAAGAACTAGTCAGTACCAATGTGACTGTAAATATGAATTTTGATAGTGGTTTATTTACCGGGAGGTCAGAAGCTGTCCTCTCCAGGAATCTCATGCTCTGGTTCAACGCACTCTTAGAGAAAACAAAAAATAATACATTAATTTCAGAAGTTAAAACCAACAGAAAACTGAGAGCAACACATACACAATGAGTAACATTGATTTAATTTTTGGCATGCTGAAGGATTTTGTTCCAAAATCAAATATCCACAATGCAAAGACATAAGAACAAATACAATCACATACAACACATAAAACAAATAGGGACTGTCCCTTTAATTTGTCTAAAAAAGTAACATTTATTCTCTTCATGTGGATATTTTGGACTATTTTGGCACAAATACTTTTGATATCAACTACAAGTTTGTGAAAACAACAATAAAAAGTGTGTCTGCAACAAAATAACGTCTCAAAGATAGGTTGTTTGTTTAAAGCTCCAGGTAATAACACAGTTAATGCATATCATATCATAAACTTGTGCTTACCCTTGCTCTAACATATTTCTTGACGGTGAACAGAGAAAAACAAAACAAAACATAAATAAATGTTGTGCTGAGAACCAACAATGGTTGCATCTGTTCGTCCTAGATGATATCTGACAGAGCGGTTCTTGTCTTGTGGAGAAGATAAAGCTGAATATTTCATGTTTAATGTGTTCTGACACAAGCCCGAGGGCAACAAGTGCTATTTTAACCGCAGACAAAGCAACTTTTTATATAATCGCACCTCTATACCGTAGAATGTTACAGTGAAATAATAACTTAAAATTATTGGTTGTAAAAGCAGAAACAAAGAGTTTCTAAAGCAGATGGATGTAAAACCAGAACAAAATGTAAAGTGATATTGAATTTCTTTCTCAGGCAAAAAAAGCTGTTATGAAAACACACCAATGGGAAAAATACAAAATGGTGAAAAAGTGAAATGACCATTACACCAACCAAACTAAGGCAATCGACTTAAAATGCCGAAATACAAAGGTCAGTTTTGCTAATTTATGCAGCACCAATTAACTGCAAATATCATCTCAAGGTGATTTACAAGATACAAAGCTCCAATTCATAAACAGAAAAATATAACTAAATCAATCTAAAACAATTTAATCCTATGGGGGGAGAAAATTTAATTACATACGTCCAGTTCCAGTACAACATCTCTAAGTCCACCAAGGTTTTCTCACAGTATTTAGTATTCCTACAGTATTTAAGTCTTCATTGTTTGGTGCAAGTGAGAGAATTACTTGTTTTCTTTTAATATTAACTGTATTTATCAGAGATTTATGCCATTAAGTATTGAAAGTGCATGTCATCATTTTTGTATAGTTTTTATGTGGTTTAGGGTGGATAACTATGCAAATCTGGTCAAAACCGAGTTCTGCCGAAAGTATTTGGGACACGCAGTGGGGATTACCATGGCCTGCTCCATCGGAGCGATCTGTTGTCTGTGGATCCGCTGCAGAGTGGCCACATGGCCTTTCAGAGCGGTCTGCAGAGGTCCCCTGGGCTGGAGAAGGAGAAAAAAACAAGTCGAGTTTTATTCCAAAAGAAGAGGAAGAAACAAAAGACTGCGTTTGTGAGATTCCTGCTGCCCAGACTTTTCTTAAACTTTGGTCACGTAACAGAAAACAATGCATGTTTTAGTTCTAATTCATCATACATCAGGAAAGAATCAAATGGTTTATAAATGTAATTCTTTTTTAAAAACACATATTTCCCAGTTTACCAAACTGCCAACTTTAAATAATTGCATTTTGTTTTTGAATTTGAAAGTGCACAAATATTTAGTTTTTGCCAATGCAATCATTCTGCATGAAAGCACACCAGTCTCTGTGTAGCAGCATTTGTTAAAAGAACTTAGTTAAAAAGATCATTCTCCATCACAATTTGAGAGAACACGTACATTAAATGAATAAGCTCTTGTGCAGAGATGAAATAATATGAAACTCCACAATGTGAATGTTGGTGCATCAGCTAATGTAGCCAGATCAGCTTGCTTACCATCAGGTCTGTCTGGGACTCCAGCTCTTTGGCGAATGAGAGGACATCCACCACAGTGACTCCTTTATTCACCTTAAGCAGACAAAGAAATCAGTAACTCAAACACTGAGCTTGGATGGCTGCACACACATTTATTAAATAGAAAGTTATCTTTTAGACATGTAAGTATCAATAATGCAGTGAAGAATTTATAGTTTATACAGTAATTTTCTTCAGGCATATTTGTGATTTACATAAAAGATTAGAATGATTTGCCCCTGTCTCTTACATAATTAATGACTGCTATGAGCATTAAGTCTTAAAATTAATTCTTGAATACTGAATTTAATACGTTCAGACATTGTTGTTCTTAATTTGCCACCAACATGCAGGTCAAAGCTTTACAAAAACTTTCAATTGAAATTGCTCACAAATTTCCAAATAATTGCAGTTATTCTTCAAATCAATGTACAGAAAAAACATGGGATTGTAATTTATCGTGCTTTTCTTCAGCAGGTCATCCTAAACCAAACCGAATCAGATCAAATCTCTTGCTTCCTTGTACAACTCAGAAATCAGAAACTTCTGACTGAGAGAATGAAAGTTAAACGAAACATTTCACACATTTGCTTGTAGATTCAGTCTAAAGGATAATTACTTTTTTGCCCTCAGCCTCAGGTCTTTAAAGGGAAGCTGACTGATTGATGAAAAGAGAAAATGTCAAGTTCTAACACATACCTTCACACCTTTGGCCTGGACTGGATCCTTATTGGATAATTTAGCTTTAGCAATCCTTCGCAGAACTCTCCCTGAAGCTTGTTAACTGATTTAGGTGTTGATAAACTTAGTAAGTCGATTATTAAATAATCTAAATCTATTTTTTCACAGACATAATTTAACAATTGCAACAATTTATACATCATAACCCAAAAAGAAAAACTATTCAAAACCAACCACTGAAAGAATGTTTTTCTCCTGTTCGTGTGTTTCTATAATCACAGCATGTGTCACCTCGTCGAGGTAGTCGGCGTAGTTGATCTCTGATAGGCCAGCTTCAGAGAAATCGAGGAGGTTCTGCTTCCCTTCTGCTTCTAACAGGATTATCGCTCTCAGGTCAATCCGAAAGTTCTCCAGCTGACGCACCACATCCTTAGTGAACTGTAAACACAACCGGGGATCAGAAGTTTGGGTGAGAATATAAACCCTGAACAACTCAACTTTCACTCAACTCTTACAGGTCAAAATCTTCTTTCTGAACAGGGCAGATGTCTGTAACAATGTGGCAGCATGCTACATGCAGCATGCTACATGCTGTCTACAAGCCTTCTGGAGCCAGTGGTAGGCTAAAGCAAATGGTTCAAAGACAACAAGGTGGACATTCTGGAGTGGCCTAGTGAAAGTCCACCCCTCAATCCAACAGGGAATCTGTGGCAGGACTTGAAAAAGGCTGATCCTCATGCAACATGGCAGACTGGAGTACCATTGCATATGTGGGATTTGTTCCTTTTTATGCCATTTGTTTAACTTTAAACATTTTGGAAAAAAAAATAATTAAGAAAGATAAAATATATATATATATTGGTGTTTGAGAATCTCTTGCTTTCCATTTGTGCTATAAAAAAGAATTTGTCCCTGTTTGCACTAAGACTAAGTGGATTAATAACAGAAGCTACAAAAGACTTTATTAGGTCTTCTTTTATTTTGAGGTCTTCTGAAAACCACAGTCATCATTCTCAGACATGTCTTTGCAGAAGAAATTTTGAAAAAGAATGCCTTGACCAAAAAGTGTCTGCTTTCCCAGCCAAGAAAGATGTTTTTTGTGCCACTATAAAGAGAACAAAAAAACACATTGGGACAGTAAACCAGTTTCCAGGATAACTGTATGGCCACGTCAAAAGTTTTGGATTTTCCAGAAAACTAAAAATGTCAGCCATATAAGTTTTTACTGTGTGTTTGTCTCCTTCAGTGGGCTAAAATGAATGTTGTTTTAGAGTCCAATCAAAAGGGAAGGGACTATCTACCAAATAGCGACAGTATAATCAAGTTTAGAAAGAAGGAAGATGATGAGCAGTTGGAATTGTCTTAACTCTTTATAAAGGTGTAACTCTCCTTTATAAAGAGAGTAACACCTTTATGATAGATAACATAAAATGGTTAAAAGTTTAAATTGTTTCATATCAGATTATTGCATTTTATTAATAATCAAATATGGGTATATTATCGATATCCAAAGGAATGTCAGTGGTGATGATTTGATTTCATGATGTGGACAAAAAGTCTGACTGGATAATAACTACACTGGTTCTCCAAGATAGCCAACAAAAGATGTGTTACAATATCAAGAATACAACCCACCTTTCTGACTTTGAATTGGTAGGAGAACTCTAATGAAGACTAATTTGTAATATGAACCATCATTACTTCAGAGAATGTATTGTTACTTCAGGATGCACTAAATTTGTATATTACTCTATATAACACTAGTTACTGACTGATATTCTAGTCAAATTCACACCAAACTACTTTGAAATAATTGAGTTCATTTTACAGACATATCCACTCCTCAGATGAGAAATTAGTAGAGAAATGTTTGTGCATGACCTTGTTTCACATTGTTTAATTTTGTTCATTTGAAATTAGCTGTGAGCAGAAATAAATAACTGCAGCCAGAAAAGACTGTATAATCCCACTCAAAAGAATATTTAATCATTTTTTTTTCTTTCAGAGTATCACATCCCACAAACTGTCAGGCAGTCAACACTTTTCCACACATTTAAATATTATGTGTATAAAGTAAATAAATGGCTTCTTCAGCAAAGTACTGATCCAAGGTTGCTGAAAGCAGAGGGAATGCCACACTTCATATATATATAACCATTATTTTACAGTATATATATATGTATTCCAAGAGTACAGGAAACAATGTTATATATGCACTTTGAATTGCTGTTGATGAATATTATTAAATTAACAAAATGTTCATATTTACACAATATTTGGCAGTTGGCAGAAGGTTTGTATTCTTAAAATATTTTTTGCAATCTAATTGACTTAGGGATCATCAGTATGACAGCTGAAAGAAGCTCATTCATAAAACTATGTTGTTATCATATTTAATGTTTATAACATGTTTGAAGCTTTCTAACTTCTGTAACTGTGTTTATCAGATTTATTTACTTTTTGTACATGACTTCCACCAACAGCATGAACCTGTACTGTACAGTAAATGTTGTGCCTGTGCAGATTACTAACCACTGTGGTGTTCAGGAATGAGGAGATGTTGAAGACTTTATCCAGACGCAGGGCAGAGTAGATGCCTTTGTTCTGTTTGCAAGTACTGAAAATGTCAAACATATAGGCAAGAAAACAAAGGGGAGAGAGAAAAATCAGTTTTATACCAGTCTGAGAAAAAAAATGTCTGCTGCCACCATGTGTAATTGATTGGAATTACAGAGTTGATGCGTTTCAAAATTGGGAGCAGGATCATTTACTCAAAAAGCTAAAGTCTTATAAATTCTAACATTTAAGCAACCAACTAGACTCAGTCAGAGGAGTTTTCTTAATGTTAAATCCGTGTCTGTTTGTAAATGTAATGACTTTGGGTCTGCCATCGCAGCGTACTTATGAATCCCCATCAAGCAGGAGGATGATGAAAGCTTATGTAATCATACATAAGTAAGCTGCAGAAAAGCAGTACTAAAGTGTAAAAAAATGACACTAATTAGCTACGGCAAGTTAACTGCAGCTCCTTTCATTTGCATCCTCCCTTCCGTGTGGATGAAATATTCAACTGGAGACTCGATGCCACAAGCAATGAATGTGCCACAGCAGAAAGTTTATGAGTAGCTAGCCTCATTAGTTGATAACCCAACATCCAACAGAAACAGTTTTTAAAAAAGTTAAAAATGCATTCATCAATGCTGTCTAAGATTTTAAATATAAAGAAGATAGACACAAAGAACACTGAATGCATTGCTGTGGATAGAACCACCTCATGTTTCTTTAAAATGTAAAGATCTTGTTTTTTTTGGCATTGCTGTTCTACTCTTCATATGCATTTAATGCAATGCTGTTTATGTATTGCTTAAAAAGGTTTTTTAAGCTGTCTGCATAAGAGATGTGTATACCTCAACTGAAACATTTTACTTTTGAATACCAGCTAAAAAACTGAATATGTTTATCTAAACATAAATTTTAAATAAATTTGGATTCACAACAGAACTTTGCAAAATGTCAATATGTAGTATAATATATCTGAGTTTTCTTTGCCTGTACAAGCTTTCTGAAGTCAGCTCCAGTTCAGAGTCATTGTACATGTAGCCTGGAATGAAATTCTTCCACTCCGGATTGATCAAGTATGGGGTGTCAACGACCTGGTGAAAAAAGACAGAAGAAATGTCAAAGGTCTCTGGTACGTTCATGTTAACATGTGTACTTTACATTAAAGCAATGAGAACTCTGTAGGTGTACAGTTGGTGGAATTGTAGCTAACATGGAGTGGACTATTGCATTGCATCATTAAAACCCCATTCAGGCCTAATATTATGACCAGTGAGCACTAAAGTAAACAGACGTGATTACCACCTAATGATAACCTGTCATTGGTGAAAGCAGCACCAAACAACAAACGTAAGGATTTGCATGTGGGGAACAAACATTGAGAAGTGTGGTTTGACCCAACTGACTTCCTACTGTAGCACAAATTGCTCAAGAAGTTCAATGAGCAGTTCATGCTGGTTCTGAAAGAAAGGTGTTGGAGCACATACTGCAGGCCAGTTTGTATATGGTGTTGCTTAGTTGCAGAGCTTGTGGGGCTGAAACAGTATTCCCTGACATTTGTGGCTTTTATCGGCAGGAATATGTACTTCGCCACAAAGCAAAATGGTTCAGGAATTGTTTGAGGAGCACAACAAATTTGAAGCATTGAAACTTCAAATTCCCCAGATCTCAATACAATCTCTGGTGAAAGTACATTCTCTTACACATTTATAAAACGTTACATTTTCTTGCTTTCATACTGAAAACCCATAAATTAAAAAAAAAAAAATTCCGAGACATTCCTTCTGATCCAAAGAGAGGTAAAAGGCAAGGGTTAAGAAATAATTGTTGCTGCTTTTTTCACTTGCCTTGAAGAGTTCTTTGGTGTGAAATGGCTCACAAAGAAGTTTCTCCATGTTTCCTCCTGCCAGAAAGATGGTGGTCAACACTCCCATAAGCATCCAGGAGAAAATGAAGCTAAATCCAACACCACTGTGGACAAAAACAAATTCACTCTCAGGTGGGAATTTTTGATTTATGTTAACAATGTTAACGGTGAATATTTTATTTTACAATTGTTATCGAGAATTTCCAATGTTTTCTCTCCTGCTTAGCATAGTACCAATATCAAATTAATTGAAAATCTTGAGAAAAAAATAGCTGTTTGGAAACCAAAAGACAGAGAGATAAAAGGGACTGGTTAAGGTGCAAGAGTTAGAACATTAAATAGTAAAACCTGAGTCACTACGGTATGTTAGACTTACGCCATCAGCAGTGTTCCTCCTGTATTGGAGATACATCCTCGTGTCGTCGGTGAGGCATGCTTGTCGTATCCCAGGGTGCCGCACAGAAGGCCCAAATAGTTAAAGGCCAAGACCAGAACCACCATGCAGCACAGAGCGATACAGCCGATCCATCTGTGAACATCAAGCAGAAACTAAACAACATGTAGAAGCATCAAGTCCCAGAACAGATTTTTTGAGTTAGGAACAGTTTGAGCTTATCAGAGGTTTCCAATAGTCAGTATGAATGTCTCTGAATAAAGTCAACTCCCAATAGCTGTTACTGGTTTACTACCTGGGAAATAATGTCACCCACACCTATAAAATTAAGTGAGTCACATGAAGCTTTTAAAAATCACACCTTTTTTTATTTGAATGTCTTGCAAAACTGCATTACAGAACATCCACACTATTTTTTGATCTAAAAAAACTGGGCTTTTGCGAATAATCAGTTTTAACCCTTTATAATGATCTCCACTGTGACAAAACAAACACATAGGATGGTTCTGTTAGTGTTATGTGACTTGTTCTGATCAGGTGTGCTTGGTTTAAGGCAGATTCACTATGGAAAAAATTATGATTCAGATTAGTTTGGACAATATTCAAAATTAAAACAGATTTTTCATTACTTTTAGAAGAATAATGCATTTCTCACGTTCGGGAAACACGTATAATATATATTTAAGAACAAATAACAAAAGAAATCAAATTAAAATTCTTTAAGAAAAGAAAAATCTTCATTAGAGATTAATTACAAATGATCAAAATATCAATAATAAATAATATAAGTAAATGTAAAAAAAAAAAGTAAAAGGACCTACCCTTTCCTGCACTGTAAAAAGTGTTCCTGTTCTTTATGCAAAGACAATCGTTCACTTGTCCGAATATCATTTTACCTGTAGAAGTCCATTTTATCAATTTCAGGATAGTAGTCTTCGATTTTGGCGTGTGCGTGGCTGATGAAGATGGTGAAGTTAGACAAGCAGGTCTGCACTGGAAAAGCTTTGGAGAAGCTGCTGATGTTGTTGCCGACACTGTCCACTAAATTCTGGACACCTAAACGAAAGATCAGTCATTAGAAAGAATGCTACTACTAAAGCAACAAAAGAACTGACTAATTCTGAATTGATCTTGTGTTTCATAATTGATCTGATCTTTAAATGAGGTTTAAATGAAACAGCAGACATGGGTGTAAAGATATGATCTTGAAATGTTCACTTTTTGCATCTGTCTCATCGTGCACGTTCACAAAGCCAATAAAAATACAAAACTATTAGATTAATTTACACAATTAGAACATAATGTGCACAGCAGAAGTTGTGTTTTTTTGGGTTTGCTTTTACTAGATACGTACTGTTGACAACACTTCTTGTCTGTTCTATCACAATGTGCGGTGTGTCATTCAAAGAGGAAAAACCCTGAGAAAAAGAGAAGACATCAGGCTTTTAAAATTCACAATTCCATAAAAACTAAAAGTTTTTAAAAAGACACATGCTGTGATACTAGTTAAAACCAGTTTAAAAATGTGGAGGAAATCCTTTCATTTGTTTCACACTCACCCTGTGGACGACAGTGCTGAGATCTGTTTTCACTACATTTTTCATCTTTTCCAGCTGAGGGTTCACATTAGGAAGCTAAAAGTCAGTGAAAAAAATATAAATAAACATGAACACTGATGCAAAATCAAGATTACACTGTTTGGTATCAAGAATCTAAGTTCTGCTTTTTCCCATCGATTTCTCCCACAATTTCCCACAGAGAGCTGAAATTGATGAGTTGGCAAAGGATACAGTTTGAAGAAAATGTTGCTTCCTCTCCAGCTAAATTTGTAATTCATCCTATAATCTAAGGCCAATGTGAAAGAGACTAATAACTTTTATAAAATTGCATGCAGCCACAGTCATTTGGCTTTGAACCAATATTTGAAATGTCAGTACATAACATCAAACATTATGAAAGCCAGAAGAGCTTGTTTGTGTTGAGTTCAATTACAAAGTGTCTCTATAGTACTATATTTGAAAGCAAAATAAAGCCATTCAGATTATTGTCCACATCGTATTATGTTCTCAGATTGTGTAGTAGTTTGTTTCGTACCCGGGTGAAATTTGCACCGATCTGCAGCTGGGACAGGGACTGGCGGATGCTGCGGCAAAGTTGGGCCGTGGTGGCATCCGATTCCTCGTCGTGACACCCGGGGTCATTGAGGGTGCGGTTGATGCTGTCGCGGACTTGGCTCAGGTTGAAATGAAGTTTTCCGGCTCCTTCCTGTAAGACCACCAGAGACACGCTGACGTTCTCCAGGGCCTCCTTGGTTTCCCTCATCGCTGAAAGGAACAAGAACAAAAATGAGGCGAAGAAGAGGATTTGGTTGCTGTTATGGAAAAACCAGGCATGAGAGATAAAATGTTTATTATGTTCCCTTGAAACATAATTATAGAAGTATTCTTTATAGATCTTTAATATAATAGTTTATGGATAAAATCAAGTTTTAAATTTAATGAGGATTTTTAAAGGCTTACCACAAAATTACACATAAAGAGGGAAATAATTCATAAAAATCTCATAATTCTGTCCTGGTAAAATGCAGGATGATATGCAAAAACACACTGAAATTATTAGCAGCATTGCTTTTTTGTCTTTCTTCAACATAACTGGACCAGGTGTATGTATGACACTTTAGTTTTAACATCAGCATACATACAAAAAAAACAGAATATATAATGTGTGCTTCTGTTTCACACATTCAGACTCACAAGGGGACATTAACACTTAGAAATCACCAGGCCTGACTTCTCTACAACATGTAAACGTCCTTCACACCAAGGTGAAAACTCGTTTTTGTTTTCCCTGGAACAGCAATCATGTAAATAATTGTTTTTTATTATTGATGATGTAGTTAATGAGGAGCTCGTAGTTTTGTAATTGAGAGTTTTGCAAAGCAGCAGTCAGTGTTTGCTAAAAGTCCCATAATATCCTGCAGCAAACGTTCAACATTAAACAGGATAAGGAATAAGAAAACACTGGCAAATACTGGAACAGTGATAAAAAATGCAATGGGAGAATTGACAACACTGACACTGTAACATTAATACTTTGCAAAAAAAGAAATGGTTAATTATAATTATTATATTGAGTTCTTCAGGAACTCATAGACTGCTTTTTGGCCTTCTTCAGGTGTGCCTTGAAAAGTATTCACAATTTTATACATGTCATCATCTCACAACCACAAAGTGAATGCATTTTTTTGGGAATTTATGCGACAGACCAATGCAAAGGAGTACAAAATGGAGAAGAAAAGGACAATAATTCATGGAAGATTCATAAAGTGAAGTTGGGATTCTGACATGACTGAATGTGGAAAAGTTTAAGGGATTTGAATACTTTTAAAAAGCACAGCATGTTTTAGATGACTAGTCATATTACTTTTGTTGTTGCAGGTTAGTTAAAATGAAATTATGACTGGTTCAAACAAACATGTCACCATGAGGGAACACAATTGAGATATTCAGATGCAGGTTGAAGTTGGTTTGGACTTTTAGTGAAATCCATTAACTTAAAACTGCACTCAGCAACATTGTCATCCACATAAATTGTCATCCACATTCTCACTTTAATAAAAAGTGAGAATGGAAGTAAACAATACCAAATAGAAAAAAGCTAATTCAATCTTGGAAATGTTTCTCATCATAAACTTCTTCCTTCCATTTTGTTGTGAAAGACATTTGTTGTCAGATGTTGCATAGTGCAATTTTAATGTTGAAATTGTTCTCTATGAAGATGTGACTTGATGATCAGGGAGGTTTAAATTTTCAGGAAAAAAACCCAGGAGGATCAGATAGTAGGAGAAACGACAGCATCAAAATTCACAACATTAGGGATAAAACGACTGGATCATCAGTAAGTCATGGAGTCGCTGAGTTACCTTTGATGGCTCTCTGGATTTTCACTTTATGAAAAACATAAACAATATAAACAATAAAAAGAAGTAATAATGATTAAAAGTCAAAGACTTGCTTAAAAGAATCTTGTAAAAGTGTTTGCCTTAAAAAAAACAACCAATCCGTAAGTTTTATTCATAAAACAGCAATGAAGTTATGCAATATGCTGAAAGTAGCAGGTTGTTAATAAATGAAAGGAAAAAAAAATGTGTTGATGTACCTCCAGCCATATTAAGCACTTGGTTTAAAGCAGGATGGACCTCTTTATCCAACCGAACATGTATCTTCCCCCCCAGTAATGGACCTATGTCTGTAAGAAAATAGCAGCACATCTGTAAGGCAAATGTAACATTTAGATATATATAACATATATATAAAACAAATGTAACATTGTTGTGCCTGGCTACAAAGGTTTTTTTTTTTGTTTTGTTTTGTTTTGTTTTCTTTTTTTGCAATCTTTAACCATCAGGAAAAAACTGCCTGCAGAAGAAAACTTGAATACTCAAAGGAAGCCTTCATTACAGTCACAGCTGGAGCTTCTAGACCCAGATATGTCGCTAATCAGTTGTAAAAACAAGTCATGGATAAGGGGAAGTAAACAAGATGTATTACCAAGAAGAAAAGCTTAGTGAATCATTTATGCCCACTTAATTCACTATCAGAGGAAAGAAGAAGATCTACTTACTATCTAGGTCATAGTTGACTTTGTTCTTGACGGTGGCGTATTGGGATATTAGGTAATCAATTTGCTGCAAACAGGAAACACAAAGCAAAACAGGCTTACATGGAAGCATACAGAAACTAGTTCATTAGTTCCATGTTAGATTCCAACAGATTCTGAATAAAAAATGAGCTGAGTTTTATAAGACCCTATAGGTAAGATGATTAAATAACAGAATGAACATGAAAACACCAAAAAAAAGTCTTGAAACTCAGATGAGAAATTGCAGTCCTTCCAACTCAAAAGAGGCATTTTCCCCCCTTTTACTACAGAATGAAACATTAACACAAAGCCTGAATACTCAATGCTTAAAACATTGCAAAAAGTTGTCATGTAAGTCATATTTAAACCCATAAAATTAAATATTGGCAGATACAGAAATGCAATGTTAATATATTTTTATCGTATTTTGACATCTTATTCCCCACACTGGACATATTGTTTGGATCACATAAGTCAAAAGATTATACATCTCAACAGTAGAATATCATCAAAAAATAATTGGGAAATGCAAATAAATACCAGCCTTCAGACTGAAATCATTATAGTTCTGGGTTTCTCATTTTAATCTGGCCTTAATTCAAGAATAATTAAATACAGAGGTAACATGGTCATGTAGCATGTGAATCTCCCCACACTCATGAAAGCACTTTGCTACAAAACCATTATCAACTGAGGATACCTTTGTCATATGTTGCAGGGTTTTCTAAGCCACTTTTTCCTTCCACTTAACTTTGTGTAGAAGCCCTTGGAGATAGCCCTTAGTGTACAGCGAACCTTTATTTGTGGCTTCTCCTTTCAATGACTATTGGACAACTTTCAAATCAGTAATCCCTCCCAATAACATTTCTGCAAAAGAAATACATTTTTGCTGTGTATTCATTAGCAACATTTACAAAAAAAAGGGTACTTTAAATGTATCAGTTTTGATGTAATACAGCCATAAAATAAAAGTATGACTTTCAGTTTTTATATTGAATTACTAAAATTAATTACATTTCAAATGATCCTAGAATTAGAGGAATCTGTTAAAGCTGTATCTTTATTTTGTCTCACCATTGGTGTGTCATTAGCAAAGGTGTGCAGGTCCCTCATGTTGCTGTTAACCAGCCGGCGTATGTTCTTCACCTGAGAGCTCAGGTTCTGGTTGGCTGCATACGCACACAGAACTCCAATCCTGTAAACAATTGGCAGACGCAAATATGATGATATTACTGTCTCAAAGTCAGGCATTTCCATATGAAAAGCAGCGGGTTCTATAGAATGGGATGATGGCATGTCAGTAGCAGTAGGGGTCAGTCTTTCCCACTTTTACTTTTACATTAAGGCACCTGTAGAACTAGGTAATATTATTATATAACTTCAATATAAATAACAACAAAAAGTGATGATTGTAGTTTGTTCACAAAGGTTTAATCTCAGGTCCTCGGGATGTAAACAAATCTAAATTTAATGAAAGAAAATATACATGAAGCGGGACATTAAAGGAAGTCTCTTGTATGCTTCAAACAAACCTGAGTAGCTCACAAGACTTAATTAGCTAGAGGAACATCAAGGTAGCTAGCCCATAATATTAGGCTGTTTCTATAACTCATTTCCATATCGGCTGAAAGCACCTCACCGCTACCCCTGCTACTGTAAGTCTGTTCGGCTGTTCCTGTGAGTATGGCTGTAGCTCCAGGGGTGATCCGACTTCAGAAAAGATGGTTCTAAAGAAGTCAGAATTCATAAAGTGGGATTGTAGTGCACAGAGAACCTCTTTCATGGAAATGCCTCAGTGGAATAAGCAGCTTTATGAATGATGTAAGATGACTTGCTGAGAGGAATAACAAAGGGACTGACTCAGAGGCAACTGGGATGGTTTAGATCAATAGAAATGAATTGGGTTGTTGTGACTCATCGAATAAAAAAGCAGTGTGGAGATGTGAGTGTGTGTCTGTTGTTCAGCATAAGTACAAAAGCAGCTTGTACATCTGTGATGTAGTGAAGATGGTGTGTGTAGTTTATGCTTACAGTGTGCTGAGCAGCAGCAGCATTAGTCACAGTCTTTATCGTGAATAAAATCTGATGTGACATTAAACTGAAGACATTTTCCACATTAGGGGCAGTAATGTCTGTTTAGACTGGGCATGATGAGATATACTGTTTCCAATTTCTTCTGACTGTCCTACATGTGTACAGGGGCTTTTCTACAGAACAGTAGAACGAGAACTCTAAAGTTATTGTATTTCATTTTTCTACTTTTTGATTTGAAAATTTGCACAAAATTACTAGTGCCAGGACATTGGCACATTAATTTCAATTATGTTATTACACAGTTTTAAAACAGTAAGAATTTCAAAGCAAATGATTGTGTTTTTTTTTTATATAAACATTCAGAACATAACCTTTGTATTCACCTGTTTCTAGTACACCCATAAATCACAGCTGACGACAAAGCCGCTTCTCTTGGCTCAATAAATGCTTCAAAAAACAATCTGATGAGATTCTGGAAAAGACTGGTTGTGTTAAAGTTGTGCTAAAAGGAGTTAGCCTACATCAGCAAAGCTATTCAAGCCTAAAATAAGACCTTAGTGAAAATACCAGCAACAAAGAGCGAGAAGTGCATGTACCCAACTCTAATATCAGCAACCATAATCCACATTTCTAAAGAAATATTTTTTGTAGAAGCTATATGAATGATTAGGGGTTCCTAAAATACCTGACAGTTGAATATGTTTGATAACTCTTTGCACCAATCTGATGGTTGAATAACCTGGATATCAGGATAAAAACAATAAATATTGCTGTTGTTGAGCTCATTTATTTATTCAATAGTTTATCAGCAAAAAGGGTTTTTAATTGAGAATGTTACTTATTATATCGATTTATGGTTTTTGATCAAAATGCAATTAGTTGTGAATAAGACCCTCCAATTAACTTGATTAACATTTTTAATTGAGTCCCACCACTAAAATTAACTTGATTTGACAAAAGTAGGGCTTTACGACATCCATTACTGAATAGGTTGAAACTTGTGAATTAGCAAAACGAGTAGTGAGACACAGGAATGATAATTTATCAGGGAAAGATCAAAACCGTCCACTTCAACCACAAACCTTTTGTTCAGCCTTCTCTCTCTTCTGTTTTTTCCTTTCCCTCTTGTAAACATACAGTTTCATGAATTTGATACAACTTAAGTTTTTGCTATATTTATTAAATCAGACTTTCTTGCTTTCATGTTTTCCTCTCAGGGCTGCATTGGATCTTCATAGACACATTACTGCATTATAAATGCACACATTACTCAATATACTGTACATGCTAACATCAGGCTTAACATTAAACTCATATTTCCCTTGTGTAGAATCTGAACTCTGTTCTCTCTGTCTCCCTTTCAGCCCACCTCCTTCTGCTTTTCTTTGTCTCTCGCTCACTCTGTCTCCCTGGTGTCCAGCAAGGTCACTGAAATCTGGTGCTTAACAAAGAGTCTTTGAGCGAACAGCAAAGCACTTAGCAAGAAGCTGTGGAGAGTCCCGTCTGCCCCACGACAACAAATATGTATGTTTTGATTTGATTTATATTTGTGCTACACTAATAGGAAAAACATAAAAATCTTTAAATGGATGAGTTGTACTGTTTCTAGTCTAAAGTGTTAAAGTTTCTCTTTGAAAACTTTCTTTAAAGATTTAAAGAACAATCTGTTTTGTGAAAGTTAAGATAAGTAAGAACGTTCTTATCAAAGAGCTTCTCCTTTCCTTTATGTACCTCAAATGATCTGCTTGTTTCTACCCAGTGGGATGTGAACACTACAGCGAAACAACAGGCATGTAATTTAATATTCACAGCACGCAAATTCAGCTTTTCTACTGCTGATCCGTGATCCTCATTTATTTAAAAAATACTGCCAAAAACAGACAAATTAAATTGGGGCCAAATGTTCAATTTCAACCAAAATACAGAAATATCTTAGATGTTTGCAAGGCAGCACCTGAGGCTTCACTTCAATATCGGATGTGTTACCTATTATAATTGGGGCTTTTTCTAACAGTATCATATATTACAAAAATATTATGGAATGATTCCATGAAAATCAAAGAGACCTGTTTTTTTAATAGAGTTGTGTAAAGTAGTTATGAGAATTACATGTGAAACATGCAGTAACATCACTCTAAAAGTGCTCAGATTGGAGAAACACACACCTGAGCAGTAGATCTCTGCTGCTCCTCCAAAGTTACCTCTTGCTTCTCTGATGAAGGCCATCCTTATAAGGCCAGTAAGTTTAGCTGGACATCCATGTCCAGTTGTGCTACACTCTTTCCATTTCTGTGAGATGGATTGAACGGTAAGATGTTGGAATGTTGTTTGTTATTCTAATCCTGCCCTAAACGTCTGCACATCTTCCTCCCTGACCTGTCTGCTGTGTTCCCTCATGATGCTGTTTGACCACTAAAGTTTCTAACAAATCTCTAAGGACTTTATATAACAGACATATTTAAGATTGAGATTAAATTACCAACAGCTGGACTATCTTTAGAAATTATGTGACTTCTAAATTATTAAATTAGGTTTTTATGTGTTTCAGAAAATAGGTTATGAATACAATGCATGCCACACTTTTGAAAACCATGTGTTGTTTTTTTCTCTAGTTTATCTTATAAAGGTCCCAATCATATTTGTTGCTCTGATGTTAAAAAACTCTCCTGTAACAAAATCACTTTAGTATTCAACTCATTTTCCATAAATCTGGTTTCATGAGTTCGTCCTTCTTTGGTTTAAAAATATTGGGATGAACCACTAGCAAGTTGTGTTATAAGTTTGTCCGCTACATTTAACTTTGCCTCGTTTTGACCAGAGGGGAAAATTCAAACACAGCGGGAAAGGGACTTACCTCTAACAACTCTGGAAAGGGGCTTTAATTCTTGTTTGAGAAAAAGCCAAATGACACATGAAACTCTTCCCTAAGGGTGGGAGCCTCAGAACAGCAGATGAAGAAGAGCATCAGTTCAGTGCGGCGCTTCAGAATCTAGGCCACTACTGGGGGCTGGGAAGTGTGTGTTACATGGTCTAGTGGCTCCATAGCTTTTACGAACTAACAATGGCTGCATTCAGCATGACTGTGGCTGCAAGGCCGGGGCAGTCGCCTTTCAGCCGTCCCCTTGTTTCACTCTGCTGGAACTGGACCTCACTCCTCCTGTCTCTCAAAAAGACATCAGCTTTAGTCTGAAATGCTACTGTAAAGTGTAACTGTCACCTTCACGTGAGGAGAAAAAGTTTGGGATTGTGCTGTGACAATCCAAAAAGTATAAAATTAGGACAATACTTTATTTTGGTTTATTTTCTTCTTTTTCTTTTGTTTATGTTATCTAGGTATTCTGCACGGAAACAGACAGATTAGGGAATGTGAGACAAATATGTGCCGAGTTAAACATTTTGGAGCCAAAACAACATATACTGACACATCCTATGCTCTGTGTCTTCTGAGAAGTGCCTAACAAATACTATAAAAAGAAAAATTATGCATATCACAGTTTTTTTAATAAGACTTTAATACCAGCAAGCAATATGTGTGACAAACAGTATGCTTGTTAATCAGCACACAGCTTTCTGGATGCCTGAGCAGATACCCTGACTAATTAACCAGAAAACACAGGCTTGTTATTCTTACCCTATAAAGAGCAGAACAACAAAAAATTATCAATTGTAGTTCTAACTATAGTGAGTGTTTATTATGAAATAAAAAAAGAAAAAAAGATAAAACCATTTTAATTACCAAGATCATGTGTTTAATTTGAGGCATTGGGGATAAGTGATGAGTTTATTCACTCTTTTTTGTTATGTAATTTATGCAGCTAGTTTAATCATTTTTCATAGTGTGTTTTTTTTTTTCTCCTCACAGTTCATCAGGTCAGTGTCTGCACCCTGCAGCTTGTTACAACCACAGTTTCCTTATAAAAAATATTACCAGGCGATGAACAGATTAGCTCTCACGTGCCAAGGCCTTTCCTGTTGTTTGGCTCTCTTGCCCTTTTCATCATCAGTGCTGCATGTACATTTTCATCTGAAAACTATAAATTCCTTGAAAAAAGTCCAGAGGAGATGACGTAATAACCAAAGACTGAACCTAAGAAAAATCCTTGGAGTTCAGGATAATTTTAAACTGGAGTAAAACCACAAAAAATACCTCTAAAGCTATTATATCAGATAACATGAGTGGATATACTTCATATCTAGGGTAAACATAACTAACTGAACTGGATTTGATCATATTTGACCATTTTACTTTCATAAATGACTAAAGGATTATGGTATGGATTCTGTGGATTGAGGCTGTGAAGAGTTTGTGTCATGTTTAAGTGCCTTTGCTATTCTCAGTGTAGAATAGCAAAGTTCAGTTCAATGAGGCCTAAAAGATTAATTTATTGTTGACATATTTCACTCAACTTCTGGAGCAAGAAACAAAAATATTATCCAAAACAAACCTTCATCCACATTCAATGGCGTCGATTTAAAGTAAAATTCAACATCCAAGTTTCAGGATACATATCTGATATCTACTGAACTAATGCGTTCAAGATTTGGTTGCATCCCTTGACATTTATTCATTACTCTTTAATCTGGAGTCAACTACAACCGTAAAGCTGTGAATGAAGAAAAAACAAGTCAGGTTTCTGACAAAAAACTCATAAAATATTGAAACATTTATGATTTAAATGGCTCTGTCTGAATCATCTAGTATTCTTTTTTCTTCTATTAATATTTACAGTTCTTCAGTTGGAAATAGGAGCTGCACAGTGGCGCAGTTGGTAGAGCTGTTGCCTTGAGGCAAGAAGGTCCTGGGTTCGATTCCCAGGGTCTTTTGCATGTTCTCCCTGTGCATGCGTGGGTTTTCTCTGGGTACTCAGGCTTCCTCCCACAGTCCAAAAATTCATTGGTCTCTCTAAATTCTCCCTAGGTGTGAGTGTGTGTGTATGGTTGTCTGTCCTGTGACAGACTGGTGACCTGTCCAGGGTGACCCCGCCTCTCGCTGGAGATAGGCACCAGCACTCCTCCTGACCCCATTAGGGACAAGGGCGTACAGAAAATGGATAGAAATTGAAAATAAATATTTCATTCATTTATTCATACATCTTAATTTCAGAAGTTAGACGTCTTCACATCTATGATTGGCAGTAGAGCAATCTCACTACAGAAGACTACAATTCCTTCAATTAGTTTAACCAACCATGAGTTTTCTTAACATAAAATGCTTATTACCCAGTTGCTGAAATGAACTTTTCTACATGTTTTTTTAAATATAAGGATGTTTGCCTCCTTTTATTTCAGAGCCAAAAAGGACCAAGCTGTATAGGAATCTTGTTTTTGGGGCAGGAGAGGATCTTAGCTTTGCAGAAATAGAGCACCTCTAAGATGTAAAGCACATCCCAGAGCCATGCAGCTTTCCCTTTTCATTTCTCTTCTCTCCCAACGTACAATTTGCCATATAATCTCTATTTCTAACCAAAACTCTGCAAGAATGCCTATGTATGCCTGTGCACCTCAGTCTGTCTCACAGTGGAACATGTTTAAATTTGCATGTTAAATTGTTTTATACCACAAAAGAATCTGGTGTGCAATTATAAAGTGGTTTTCATGGATGAAACAGACTTGAGAAAATTAGAAATTGATTAATAGGGATGTGTTGCATTAAGAGGATAAATCTGAAGATTCATTCTTAGAATGGCCTTTCTTGTTAATTAGCTGAGGAATGATTTGTGTCGAGCTGCCATTGTGTGTTGAAGGTGGATGCAGTGGGAGAAAAAAATGTAGTTTGTTAATGGAAAAGCAAATAAGTCATAAGGCACTACAAAGACCATGAAAACACACATTCAATAACAAATCTGTTCCAACAGAAAATAAGTCAGGCTCCAGGCACAAGAAGCTGATAAAACAACAAAGCAAAGATTTTAAGATTTTAATAAAGAAAACTGTGGAAATGCATAACAAAGACTCATTTGTTATGCTATTTTCACTGGTGTTTGGTTGAACTCATTGATGGAGCAACTTTGAACATAAAAACATTACAATTTGGGTGCAAAGGGGCAAAACAAATCTATAAAAGAAAGAAAGAGCATTCATTGCATGCTGATTGCATTGTAGCAATATTCTGCCAGTTTTAATACAGTTTTAACACTAAAAGTAGAATTTTCTGGATCAATATCACGGACTGTGTGAAGTTTTGCTCGGCCTGTGCTTACACCGTGGGCCTTATTACGCTCCACGTCACAGCGCCACCGTGCTGTTTCACATAACTACACTACTTGTGGTGGAAATAACACTTAAAATATAAAAAGCACTCTGTCCAATGAAATATTCCTGATTATGCACACTAATAATGTGAAGGGTAGTATCAATCTGCCGTTAGAGACTTGAAGCAAGATGCTTCTGTAAATTCCCCTCTTAGGCTTCATACTGTAATTAAGCACTTATGTAAGCGTCCACAAGTAGCTTCAAGGCATCCATATTTACTTAAATGTTGTTTGAGAAAATCTCACCATATTGTAAACGGTCTCATAGCAGGTATAATGCAATCTGTAGCAAATTAACTCTAAGATTTTTTATGTTTTATGTCAAAATAAAATGTGTTGTGTCAACTCTTTGGAACATAATAAAGAAAAATTCTGTGTTTTTTTTTTGTTTTCTGGACTTTTATATGTATAAAACTGAAAATGTATGTTTTTAGAGGTTTGTTCATGCCAGCAGGATGTACAGTAGTACATACAGTGTCCTTCACACTTATCAGAACTCCTGATAAGGAGCGAGCCTTAAATTATACTTATCTTTTATTGAAGCAGCATAATTTTATCCTGGAGATGTTGGAAAAGCTAAACCTCTAATATGAGGACAGATTTCAGTGTGGAAGCCTTCTGTTCTCTCGTTTCGGATCACTGGATGGCCCGTTCCAGCTGAGGACAAGTTTTACCACACTAAACTGTCTGCCTGGGATTTTAGGTCGATACTCGGTTCAAAGTATCTGCACTATCTTTAATTAGAACCCATCTGATTAGCATAATAAGCATGAATTACTACGCTTGTAATTTTTGGACCTTTTTTGTTAATACTGTCGGACACCCAGTAACTGAAATAGATTGTTGAAGTGCATGCTGGGTAACAGAATCAGCAGGGCTCCTCCACTCAACATGGAGGAGCTGCAACAAAAGGAGGGATCTTCATTTTCTTATTATAAATCCATGCATCGGTCATGTTGAATCAGAGCTGATTAGGACAGACTCAAATAGCTCCTGCTGTTCTTTAAATAATGTATGGTGTGGCTTTAGTGTAGCTGGCAGACAAAATGCAAAATGTCATATCAGTATAACGAACATGCATGAGAGCACAGGTGTGATATGTGAAGAACATTTGCACATTTTTCTGCATAATATGTTTGCTAATGACGATCCTTGTACATAAATATCAGGGAAAACATGAAAAATAATCACTTCTCAATTGAAATATTTCAATTCAAGGTTGAAATATTAAAACATCAGGGCAATGAATGTTTAGACAGAAGACATGCTTAAATCCACAACAGCCAGGATCTAATGAAGCTAAAGATGCATGCTCATTATTGCTGCATCAGTCGCTTCTATTTGCTGCAAATCTGAGTTTAATTAGTTATTGAGTGTGATGGATGATAACAAGCGAAGGATGTTTCCGCGCTCTCACGCTCATATTGCTTTGCTGATGTCATAGGTGTGTTTACAAGCCAAAATAAATGCCAATTTATTTATTTGCTTCCCAGGAGCAGATAATCAGTCTTTCTGTGCTTTGAAAGTAAAGCCCCTTTACAGACAAAAATGTAAAGAGGCCATTTTTAGTATTAGTTCAGGGTTTCAGATTTGTGCATATTTTTAAAGAGAAACAAAAAAATTAGTGAATGAGTGGAGCTTTAGTTTATTTTCTCTTAGATGCAATATATGTAAAAACAGAATAAGAGATAAAGTTACATGATAACAAGAAACTATATCTGATGAAAAATGTGTTTATTGTGGTGCTACTGTGTTAGTTTAGCGTTTCATGTGGTGATCTACAGAAATGTATTTTTAATCTCTGTGAATTGAACTGTAAAACGGTTCTGGTGAAGTATAAATTGGGATGGATCTTCCTACACAACACGGTGCTATTATATTCCTACAGCCTGTATCACTACTCACAAGAAGTATAAGTAAAAACCATAAAACAAACCCACTGACCTTTAGATTCTCAAGCACTAACAAATCGTTTTTTTAGTAAAAATTAGCAACAAAGAACTTCAGTAAGCAGATTTGTCTTATGCAACAACCCAAACCTTTTGGCTGTTAAACATCAGTGTAATCTGGGATATAATGTTCAGTAACTTGTCTTTTCAGTGAATAAATTAATTTGAATTAACTAAGCAGTGATATTCAGTGTATTTCACAATTAGTAGGAATTTCCGAAAAGCGCTTAAACAAATCTTAAAAAATATGTGTTTTTGCCTCAAATTTAACGATGCAAAAAAATGTATGAAGTCAATTTTGTTCTGTACCAACTACTACTTCTTGACTTTTTATGTTCCCAACCTCACCTGGCTGCTGTTTTCCCCTTAATCTGGTTTGAACACTTCTTGGGAAATAAATGTCACCACTGCTCTCCTGTGAGCCTGGCTGTCAGCTTTCTTGTGACAGTAAAAAGCAGTCAGCTCCTGGGCTCCGTGCCTCTCGCTCTGCTTGTAATTGCTTCATTAGAGCTTCTGCTGCATCTCTGCCTTGTAGCTTGGGAGATTTAATAAGAGCAGAAAAGCAGCTTGCAGACTCCTCTGTCTGCAAGCTGGGTTATTGCTGTGGAATTTCTTATAACATGAAGACAGAAAGTCAAAGAACATCAAATTAAGTACACTCCTGGATCCCTTCACTTGAGCACAAGCAGCAAATAGAGCTTTCTCAAAGCCGCTAGGCTAAAGATTACATGCTACCGAGACTGCAAAGCAAATCAAAAGAAAAAAAGAAAAGAAAAGAGGAAGATCCATGAAGCTATTTGAAGAGATAAATGTTTGCAAACCTGGATTTTTGAGTGTTTCAAGTCAGATCAGCTCAGAATATGTGTCTCCTAAGCAAGCAGGTTTCACTCTGCACTGATGGAGAGTGCCCACTTTTTATATGAGCTGAAAAATCATGAGTAGGAATGTTAATGAAGTGATCCTCACTTGTAGTGAAGCTGTCTGATATGTTTGCAAATACATTTCTATTCAAAAAAATTGTCTAAATTGTGCTAAAACTTATTTTATTACTTCTTTAAAATTCAGAAACCCTTTGATTGTGGAACGTTCCCACAGATGCCTTCCATGCTGAGTTTCACAAGTAGAATTCGAATAAAAATAATTAAAAGATTGTAAAAATATTAGCCTGTGCTTTGTGTATTGAATGAGGCTCACTGAGAAATTAATTTGTGATTTTAATTAAATGTCTTATTTAATAGAAACACTGCAATTTCAAAATTGAGTTTCTTCAACATTAAAACTGTCAGAGCATAAGATGAAGGGATCTGCTGTGGGTATAAAGCATAAAGCCAAATCTCAACAGGAAAGAAAAGATGAAATTGTAAGGCACATGGATGAATTTGACATTTTAAGGCATCCTGTGGTTTCATCTGGGATTATAAATGTGTATTGACATGATAGAGCTCTCTGGAAGAATCCCCTGCAGGATGAGGAGACCCAAGCTTAGACTGAACACAAGGATGAAGGGTGCTGCCACACAGAATCTACAGTAAGACTTTACTATATTTAGCAAACAACATGGGGGGATGGTGAAGGCTGATGACTGAGTGTTTGACCAGAGGAGGAGTGTGTCTGTAGTATCTGTGCATAAACATAATTATGAGTACAAAGCTACTGAAGAGGGTGGGGATGGTGCATGTAATCAAGCGTGCATGCATTCAAATATTCCTTTAAAAATAACATGCACTCTTATGATCATATTTCTGTGATTTCCGCATCTGCCACACTCACGTGATGACCAGCGAGGTGGAGAAGAGTAACGTTCCGAGCAGGCCGCGCCGGCAGTCCGCGTTCTTCCTTTGGCGTTGGTGCATCTCACCACCGCAGTTGTCGCAGCAGCGGCACATGCAGAAGAAGAGCCCCACAACCGGCATGAGGATGGCGAAGAGCAGCCCCACCGCCGCACATATGAGGAAGCCTATCTCATAGAAGATGGCCTGGGGTCAGTGGAAGAAGAATGAGAGGAAAAATTATGAGAATTATCATAAAAGAAATACAGAGGGGTGTAAATATGGAAGTAAAATTAGATGTGGAATCACAGGTGAAAGAGGATTAAAATAACGTGTTGGGTTGGGAGAGTTTGGAAGAGAGGAATAGAAGAAAGGAGAGATTAATGAAGGCAAAACAGAGGAGAAGGAAGGACACACAAGGAGGCCAAGGATAAAGAGAGCAACAAATCTAAAAATATCTGGACGATCCCAGGGCTTTAAAAACTCCTCCTGTCCAACAGACATGTACATAAACAAAGAACACAATGCATCACATGAAGGTATTCCAAGTTAATTTGATTCAGATTTTTTAATTATCTCTTGCTAACATGCTAAAATGAGACAACCAATCTCATACTCTATGATAGCAAATTCAAATTGTAACAGAAAAATCTGAAATATTGTCAAAAAAAAAAGTCAATAAGCCCCAATAAATAAGCCAAAGATTGGAGTTGGATCATTTCCTCTTTATTGGTTCTGATTGGTGATCAGCAGGACAAGTACATGAAAATAAGATTTCTTATTCATATGCCTTTAAATGCATCAGAGTTAAGAAGCTACATCATCAACCAACAGTGAATACAAAGGGTTTTTTTGTTTAATAATATAAATACAAAGGTAATTACTGTATTTTCTGTCATATTCAAAACAATGACCTAAGAATCTGAAGCACACATTTTCCTCTTTTTTGTGCTATTGTACTTCTATGAATTATAGTCCTTAAAAGAAAAAGTATTGCAGCTCATGCATCAGAGAAACCTGGAAATCAGCATTAACTAGAAAAGCTTGGTCAATGTATCTCTACTAGAAAACCCTCTGGGAGTCTGCATATTTCAAACAATAGAGACCAGAAGAATAGCAGCGGAACAGTCGAAGGAATCTGACCTATCTGAGTTAGCCTGCAGTGCTGTTTTTCACAGTGTGATGAAGGCTGCATTTCTGATGAAAAACCTGACTCAAGAGGAAATGGTTCTAAGGCAGGAAAATATTGTGAAGGAGCTCTTTGGACTGAACCTGAATTACAAAAACAGGTTTTATTTTTCTTAAAACACGACAGAAGCACCAGAACTGAGACGACTACCTGTTTCAGTGAGATTCAACTGAGAAAAGTTCAAATGAATAATAACATTATTATACGCAGCAGAAATCAAGAGGCCATGAAAAACCGGCAATTATCGTCTACGAGTGAAAAATTTCTTCTTTTTTTTTTCATGAATGAAATTTTATGAATTTGTTCAAAACATTAAACCTGCAGTTTTAAGGCCGAGATAGAAACTTAAATATATAAATAAACAGATTTGTATTCAAATAGAATGTGCATTTTATAAAACCTATAGCTGATGTGAACAAAATGTATTAACCTGAAGATATTAGACATGTGAGGATTTGAGTTTTCTGTGTGTTTTTTAGGATTCTGTGTCAGTTGATCCCAGCTGTGTCTAGTTCCCTTGATTACCCCCTGTGTATTTATACCCACTATGTTTCATGTTCTTTGTCGGGTCCTTGTCTAGTGTGTCTGATCTGTCTTCTCAAGCCGTCTTATCTAGTTGTCAAGTCTGCCGTCAATTGTTTACCAGTTGCTACCAGTATAGGAGCTCTTGGTCTTCCACTCATTCTGTGCTGCCTGGACTTTGGATTTTTGTATATGTCACCATTAAATCATCATTCTCATTCAACAACCTGAGTTCATCGCATCTTCCTCTCCACCTCAGACCGCATTTCATGGCAAGACACTTATTAAGCAGTTATAAAAGTTTATCTCCGGTGTCACAGAACGGGAATATTTCTACCATGTCACTAAAATATAGAAATCAAGCTTGATCTTGATTAAGGCAAGATGCCTCTGGTTGAAACTGGGAACTGAGGAACGGAGCAAAGAGCAATGAATGAACAGCTTACACTTCTGACTCAGCTCCTTATTTTATAACAATTGACCCAGATGCTTCCTGTATTGCTGCTATAAACAATAGTTTTGCTGGTTAAAGTTATCCAATATACCCAGTTTATATAGTGAGTCTTATTGCCTAACCTCATTACTGGATTACTTCAGATTCTAGAACTGTGGGATCTATAATTTTTACTTGTTACCTCATGTTTTCTAATTCTGAACAAGAGCAAGATGCTTCTGGTCGAAATTTGGGAACATTTGGTTTGCTGTTCTTCAGCAGGAGACTACGATTGACGCCACATCTCCAAAACTCAACAAGAATATGAGACAAGATCAATACAGCTGCCTCCAGAAGTGACCCAGAAACCAAAATAATATGCAAAAAGTTCTTATTGTCTGTGATGTGGCAGTGAATGTACTGCATCGCTTCTGCAGTGCAAAGAGAACGAATGTAAGCTGCTTCACAAATGACAGTGTCTGAAATAGCCAAGAGCATACGCTCATTAATCACAGATGTTAAAAAAGTTTAATCAAAATGAATGCTATGACAGAAAATGAATGATTTTGAAATAACTTTTTTAATAGTAGTCTACATTTTAAAACCAGAAAACAGCATGTTCCTAGTATTAATCTTTTTACACAGTGGGGGAAGAACAATGTATTATAATCTATATGTGTAGGACTCTGTCCTGTCTTTATGTGGTCACCTAGGAAACAGACATATCTCTCCACACAAAGCCTTAATAATCCCAGGATCCATCTGAATGCCGTAAATATTCAGGTTGACTGAACTGCTGCTGCTGAAATGTCCTGTGTATATCTTCTGTCTAGTTTTATCTGAATTTCAACAGGAGTTAACCCTGTTAAACCTGCATTCATCAAAGGATTTGGAATTTGACAAAACCTTAAAGGCTGTTAGTAATCTCTCCCAGTAAATGTAACTTTAGTATCATGGTTTTTGCCTGTCTTGCATGAAAAGATCAGAGTATGACTCTCAGTGGTCCCGAATGGCTGAACAGGTCTTCCTCTCTGATCTGCACTAATCTTAAATAGCTTCTGAACTTGGCTCAGAAATTTTCTTCTGTTCTTCAGGAAATATTTGTGCAAAAGAGTAAGAAAATAAGAGATTTTTAAAAGTCTGCATTGAAAAGCAGCTGCTGGTATTAAAAGTCTGATTATGTTTTGTTTTTTTTTTCTGATCTGAAGTTATAACAGTGTGGAGGATTGCATCATCAAATCTTCCAAAAAAGAAATTGGACAGTACTAATGTTGGTAGGAAGAGAAGGAGAAAAAGGCATGAGGCGTAAGTGACTTTAAACGTACATGAGTCATTTAAAAGCCCCAACGTCAACCTGCTGTTGGGGACATCGTAGAAATTTAAATGTCCGCACTGTCATTATGCTTCTGGGCACTGCTTGTTATTGGGTGAATCCTCACAAAAAAAGGTCAGCCATGTATATGTATGTTTTTCTTTCCACCAAATCTCTTAGAGTGCCTGCAGCTTAGACTATTTCTGGACTCCGGTTTTGTCTTGGCAAGTGCCCAAAAGAAAAAAACGCCCTTCTAATAAGAACAAAGGGGATGATGGGGTGGCAACATGTCTTACTGATGAAGATGATGTAAGTTTGATTAACTCTAGTGCCAGCAGCACCCATTAGACCTGCTAATAACCTGCCTAATGTGACTCTAAATTTAATAACTTTAAGTCATTACTTCAGATACTAATCCGCTAATGGGGAAAACGTTTGTTTTAGCATCTTTTTTTCTATTTCAGCTTGATTTGTTGTTATGGGCAAAAGCAACAGATCAATGGACCAAGGTCAGGAATCAAATAAATCTTTTTTACTGCATCCTACTTGTGACTCAAAGTTCTTATTAGTCTTCATTTTACTTTTTTTATATATAATCAAAATGTTACCTTAATGTAACGTCCATGGAGATGAAAGGTGAAGGGAGTGGATTTGAATGATCTCAGTTCATCTCGCATATAAATCAGTCAGAACTCAGTAAAGAACTTCATACAATATAGTATTTAAGGGTAAAAAAAATATGAGTCCATGGAAACTGATCAGATTTCTTATTTTACTTTCATCTTACCTTCTTAGTTTTGTTTTTATTTTATTGCCTCCATTTATCTGTCAATTTGCTGCTGGTAAACTTGAATTTCACTATTAAGGGACAATAATATTCCATTTTCAGGCAAATTTATATTTGTGCAAAAATCAACAAGTCTTTGTAGACTTATTTTAAAGAAAATGCTTCAGTTAGTTTTCCAAATCCAATAAAATATAAACTTATTATGAGGCCTTTTGCACATATTCACTATGAGTGGCTTGTACTGTAAATGTGCTCAAACTGCTAATGTTAAAATACTGGATTATGTTACATGGCACTTATTATAACAAAATGCCAACTATGCGGTAACTAAAAGGCAGCAAAAGGTCCTCATTTCAGTACCGTCAACATGCAACCAATTCAAAACTGAAACCAACAATCAGGTAAAAAAAAAAAACTAATCAAAAATCTTAATTACCATGTTAAGCACTGTTGTTCTTTCTGTGATCTAAAAAAGCATTTCTCTTTCTGAGAATATGCTTTTAAAAGAGAAGAATATGACAAACTGAAGGATGAGATTGAAGGAAAATGGGATGGCAGCGTGAAAGTCACAGGGCTACACAACTAATCACTGATGCTTCTGTAATTTATCAATGGAATAGAGTTCTGAACAAGTTAAGATGCATTTCTCAGCTGTAATTGTGCCAGCCTGGTGACTTACAGAAGCATAGTTAGACTGAATATGGGTTGGACTCTAAGTCCAGAGTGTGGACTTTACCTGCAGGGTCAGCACTATGTTCTCTGGCTGGGGGAAGCCAGACGAGATGAAGAGGACATGCAGAAGACACGGCAATGCAGCGTCAGAGAAAGAGCAAAGCCACAAAACACAAACATGAGATGAAAATGACCAATAGAAAATGAAATCAAAGCAGGCATGCAAAAACACTGTTGCATATTGTCACAAAACACATAGATAGTAAAAAAGGTTGTTTTTAGTTAATTTAAATTTTATTCTTTTCCAGGTTCAAAATTATTTTATATATAGAAAAATTGCACCCAAATGTTGTTGGGTATTTACCAGAAAAAAGCTTGTGCTGCCTAGGCTAATACAAGGTTGTGCATTGGAGTATTACTATCATTAATCAATTGGCTTGTCTGTCCTGCTTCAATATGGCAGGGCTCTTTTTACACCGTAACTGAATGTTGGATCACAGAGTATCCCAGAAAAATATTTTTTTGTATTTGTTTACAGTTTGCATAAAATATTTAACATCCAGATGAAGACATGGTTATTTCTCTCTCTTTCACTCACTCACCTTTTGATATTCTGTTTGAATGGCTCCAAACTTGTCCTTTGCCATCTTCACAATAAGATCTGAGGACAAGAAAAACAATTTTACTTTCCAGAAAATAACAGGAATAATGATTCACTCTCTTGTCCAACAATTTGTCTAAAAACTCATCCATAACTTAACTATATTCAGTTTAAACAGACATGGTTCTGTTATTTGCAGCTTATGACATACTGTAGTAATCAGAATGTCATATTTAACTATATAATGATTTAATTGTTATTGCCCAGACTCATATATAAAAATAAAAATAATGGATTGTGTCTCTATCATGACGCATGTCAATAAAGTGTTGGATAAGACATGGAGATCATGAAAAGGCAAAGTTTTTAATAAACATCTGGAATGATGTTATGATGCAGACTTTATTTTGCATAAAAGTAAAAATATTGACTTTTGCATAATCTATAAGAATTATTGACTCATTTCAAAAGTTTTTAACCAATTTTTTTGTAGCTCTGCTTTGCTTAGATTTTATATATTTTTTTACTCTAAATAAAACACAAAAATAAAGACGACTTAACCAGTCTGCTATTAGCCAAATCAAGTGACTTTCTATCTTTCACTCAGTGTCATCTGAGAAATACATTTGCTCCTGTGTCAAGTAGTTGTGATTCTCAACCTATTAGTGGCAAAACAAATTGGAGCCCCACCCTGTGCATTAACAAAAAAATGTTGATGACTGCCATCTTTCTATGTATGTTGTGAGCAGAAAATAGACCAAATGCATCTAATAAATAAGTACAAAGATGTCCATAAAGTAAATATACACATATAAAACATAGATGCCCAGTGTCAATGCAGAAGATAAATAATCCCCATGCAGTTCAAGAAAACACACAAGTAAGACAAAGATTTGTTTTACAGAGTTGTAAGTCAATCACTATATTAAAAAGACAAAAGTAAACAACAACAAAAACTATATTTTGACAAAGCTGGTATTTAGATGGCTAAGAATGACCCCTATAGCCAATATTTAATGTAATATAATATAATATAATATAACATAATATAACATAATATAACATAACATAACATAACATAACATAATATAATATAATATAATATGTCTGTGGCTATAGAAAATAGCTTTTTCTGTGTGTAAGAGACACAGTTAGAGAAGACAATTCAGGGATTCCAGAGGGTCAGGGGACAATACACTTTTATGGTTTATAAAATGTTCAACATTTTATAGCTAGAGACAGTGCTTTGTTCTTGGGTGTGGAATAAAGAAAGTGGTGAGGCCGAAGACAAACAAGAAAAAAAGAGAAGATGACATTGAATCAGAACCCTCTGAGAAGGTGCAGAGAAAACCAAGACAGGGAGCAAAGGCTGCAGTGAGAGAGAAACACTGAGCAACAACCAAAAGAGGCTTTCAACCCCACCTGTTGGTAGGAATAATGCGCAAAGCACAGAGAGATGGGAGATTGTGTCCTCTTTCTTGTTTACTGGTGGGGAAAATGACATGATGCAGATTGTTTCGTAAAAAACAACTTTAAAAAGTTGGTTTTCAACACGCCATTAAAGCTGTACATGCAAATCAACCCAGAAGCTTCAAAAGTCAAATATTTTTTTCTTTTTTCTTTTCTTTAAATTTTACATAGCATCCAAACACATTTGTGAGCTTTCCTCATACAGGTGTGCAGCAGCAATAATTGAGTTAAGAGCCATTGAGAGGTTCAAAGAGCCTCAGGTTGCAGACCCTTGGCCTACACAGTACAGTGACTGTCAGGAAGTTACAGTCAAAGCAACATGAAACAATGCATCTCCTCAGAGGTGTGTGGATTAAGTGTTTAACAGACAATTTCAGCTTTTATCTTCTCTACAGTCTAAAGTGGTGGACAGACACAGCTTCAGTTTGTTCCATCTGGTCGCTGCAAGTTATCATATTTCATCAAATTTATAAGGTTCATGACGGTGGACACCTGCTGATAATAACAAGCTAGATTTGCTCTTGGATCTTTGCTGCTGTGCAAACATTGGTTAAAGTAAAATAAGAAGGATAAAATCCGAACACTTCAGCTGTCTTCATTTGGATTTTAAAACAAGGGAATCCACAGAAAACATCAGAAACTCCACAAATGATTCCATCACATATCAAACTCTCTGTTTCTGTTCCCTTTCCTTTGTTCACCTGGAGCAGCGCTGACTGTGACTCATCACACGATGATGATAGGAAAAGAAAGACTTTCAAGAAAGATGCAAGAGATATAAAAGTTTTCCTTTGTCTGCAATGTGCTGTTTGTTTTTCCTGAAGATAAGGTACAGAACAAGCTGTTATAGAGCGGTTTTAATTTATATAACAATAACACATTTCTGAACTGTACATAAGTTTAAAGAAAAACATTTTTATATAAAAAGGTTCATCATTCACCCAGTTGTTATGGATGTATAAGACACACCTTTTTTCAGTACGTTGTATCTAATTACCTTTTTTCAAATACCTTTATTTGACCCAGTTCTTCCTGTGTTTGATGCTTTTACAGTTCTGTTCAGTGTAACTGCATGTCCCTCACAGAACAGAAGTTTTCCTGTGTCCTTACTGTAATCCAACATCTGAGCTATGTGGTGTTTGTTCTTGATTAAATTTTCCCACCAAGATCAGAAACACAATCCCACTTTCGAGGTCAGTTTGTCCGTGTGTTCTGGGTCAGCTCCTCCGCCCCAAAATGGCTGCCAGCATTCCCTATTGTGCGTTTCTGGGCGAAGTGTCACTCGACCCAGCTTTTCCGAGGACATTAGGTACACTGAGTTTCCAAACAGACCTTGGGCTTAGGGTGTGTTTTTATTCCATTCATCATGGGGAGTACACAGACTGTAACTTCTGTATGATAGCAAACAAAAGCTTGAATGGCTGAATGCTGGAAAACTCTCATTACAGGAAAAAATTAGGGCATCAGTTTCTGAAAAACTCTGTAAATGAAAAAGTGAGATCAAATGACGTTTCAGATCAAAACTAGGAGAAAAGGATCAGTAACGTTGCTTGTTGTTATTCAAATAATGCAGAATAACTAGTTTTCATAAATGGTGCAACAAGCATCCAGGCACCACAGCAAAGTACAGCATATCTTGTCTTTGTTTTTTAACAGTGGGCAGTACGATGCTGGTCCGTCATCAGTTATTAAGGTTTTTCCAATGAAATTAAGACCTACACTTGCTTACTCATTTTAAAGGAAAATCCAGAAAATGTTGCTGGTTAAGGATTAGAAAAGAATCATGTTTAAAATACTGCAATAAAAAATGTTTTTAGTAACTAAGTAATGGCAACATTACTTTGTCATGACCTAATTTGTATCCAATAACAGAAGTTAAGACAGCATATCTGACATAAGTTATCACAATGAAATCAGTGCTGCAACTAGATAAGAAACCAAAACAGCCATGATAAATAGCAGGGAGGAAGAAAATGTTGAAAAAATGAGGGAGTTAATGAATGATAAGAACAACATCTAGGGGAAAGAGTGGAAGTGAATCCAGTCTCTGCTTCTTTAGAGGTGTCTTATCCTTCTTTATGAACAAAAAGCTCAGTTAATGCTTTTTCCACCCACATTACTCCTCTCTTCACGCCAGTGCCTGTCCTTTAAAAAGCACATTAATGTATTTGTCAGGGTGAACTGGCCTTTAAAAGCTTCAAAAACAAACTTGTCACATGAAAGATGTATACAGGCTTCAGCAGCCTGCCCTGCCTGTCTGTGAACTGTATACTTTCCCTTTGGAAAAATGCATACATCAAATTGAAACGTATGAGGCACATTAATGCAAATCAACTGTTGTAGCTACTTTCAGGAGTCTGAGCTTTAAACAAACTCTTGGCACAGCTCTCCCAGCAGATTTAATGAAGCTTTGCAGGCAGCTCAAGATAAAGCAGAACCTGGCAAGATGAATTTTTCATCAGTTTTCACTAGAAGGGAGTCACCCACCCAGAGGAATGCAGAGCTCCTCATCTATCTGCTCCTCACAGTTGGAAACAGCAGAGGAAAAAGATTGGACAGCTAACAACAGTAGGAATGCTGAAGATACTGAACTCAGTCTTGGACCAACACTTTAATCTCACCAGGCTGGGCTGTTTAGTATTACAGCTGCAAGATGGCAGAATAACTTTTAAATCAGCCAGAAGTCTGATCCAGGTACTTTTAAATACAAGATGAAGGTAGTTGGTTTATTGGACAAAGTAGAGCCTAAATAAAATGCAAAATAAATATCTGTGGTCTGCCCAAACCAAAAAACCTAAAAAGGTACGTAAAAACGATCAGCACTCACCTGCATTCTACTGCCGATTAAGTTTTTTCCTATCAGAATCTTACAATTTAATCCCCAGTAAAGACGCTATTGATATTTACAGTGATTAACTATTTTTAGTAAATATTTCTGACCTGTTTTGTTATTTAAAAAGATTTTCTTCTTTTTTTGCTGCAATCGAAATGTTCCTATGACGTTTGGCTCAGGTATTATTGTTATGCTACTGTAGGTTAAACCAAATGACTGAATGTTGGTTAATCCTGTCAGGAACCTGACTGGGTGTCTGAAGATAAAAAGGCGATTAGTGTCATGGATGAAATCATCTGCCAGAAGAGTTTAAGACTCTAACTTTATGTGTAGAAAAAAGGCTTTGGACATGGGAATAACCGCCATTATAACCAACGATTTATAGTATTTCTCTATAACCTGCTAGTAGTCTGCTGTGAGGAAATATTCTTTTGACAACTAAGAAGTATCCATCTTTACAAGGTTGCTCATGTTGGGTCTGGAATCATTAGCGATCTTATTTTATAGGAGATGACTGACCTGATTTAGAATTATGACAACAATCAAAAATAAAAATAATCAGTTTGTATGAAATGGCAGGGTGGCAGTATAAAATGGGAGTATGAACTGCAGAACATTGACCGGGAGCTTGATAAGACTGGGCTTTGTAATTGCTGTGGTTTAGGCACAATTAGCTTTTCAGAAGTATCATAGAACAGACATTGTAAAGTCAAAGACCCTGACAAATGAAAGGTTTTTATTTGCTTAAAAAAGTTACAGAAAGCGAGTCATGGTTGACAGTGAAATGTTTGATGGAGTTGAGTAAAGTGAGAATAAATGCATCACCTAAAAACTTTCTTTTTTCTCCAGCCATTTTAAATTTATGAATGGTTTTTGAGATGGAAGGTTGGACATTTAAACTGTTTCTCTGTTTTTAGCACTGAGTCCTGTGGGATTATATTTTGTATTGTATGTTGTATATGGGATTACACTTATTCTTTTATTACACTATGTTAGTCAGCAGGTATTGAAGTTTCTAGTAATTAACTGAGTATGATCTGTTATAATTCCGGAACAGCAGAGCCGGGTCAGGTTTTGCACCTGGAACTGCAGAATCTCGGAAATAACAACTCCTTATTAGGAAGCATGACTCATTGAACCAAAAATGTTAAAAGTAAATCACGGTAATATTCCAGAAGCAGTTTGCAGATTGAGGTGTGGCTTATATCTATATAACTGCCAGTAAACAGAATGTCTACCAGATCTTACTGAATCTTTGTATGCACTTTTTCTGTCTGATCCCCGAAAGATATCTTTTGCATTTTATTAAAGTTAGGTTGATTTTTAACTGCTGACTCGTCTTTGATCTGTCACATCATGAACCTGGGCAAAGACGTGTGTTCATCTTCAACAGTCGCTTCCATTTTATCTCAGCAAATATAATACCAATGGACATCATACAAATTAAGCAAGAAATGTAAACTATGATCAACTGAATTAAAAAAGAAAAAAGAAAAAAGCGTAAAGAGAGTCAGTACCAAATGCTGCTGACATCCAAAAATTCCCCACTAACATCTGGTTATATCCTGGCACATTTCAGGCTGAATATCTGAGATCTCTTCTTTCAAAATTAATTCAAAATGTTTGATTTCCCAGCACAGATCTGCCTTTTAAGTATAGTTAACATTTGTTTTAAAAGGAGGAGGTCACGGCCATTTTAGGAGATTAATGCTGCCCTGCTTTTTCCATTCCAGAGTCAGAGGTGAGTTTGGGATCATTTTTTATGGAACGCGCAGTTCTGTTCATGTTTAAGCTTTTAGTTTGGTTTAAAATTAAGTTGGAGAATTTGAAATTAGCTCTTCATCTTCACTGTTTCATCCACTGTGTTAATGTACCAGTAGGCAGTCACTTGACAAATGACCACTTTCAATGTTAAACTTTGTGATAATTGCAATAGAATTGATTTCTTTATTCTTCAGATGTGTGTGATTGCATGTTTCACACACAACAATATAAGCCTTTCTACAGGCCGTGTAATTCATGGTGAATTACACGGCCTGATCCGCTCAACCCTTGGATGTTTTGCCCTGTTATTGCTTTTACAAGACAATCATGATCAATAAAATGTGGCTTTTCTCACAAAAAAAACTGTTAATTTCAAAATGAAAACTGATTTCTGCAAAATAATTACATTTAAATGAAAATATGTAAAATATAAAAAGTGCTTACGTAAATTTTGGACAAAGAGAAACAAGTGAACAAAGTGAGAAAGGTAGGATGACAGATGATTGAAAGAGACAGATTTAAAGAATACAAAAATACTTGTTAATGTTGTGGGAAGAGTCAAGGGTTGTGTGCCTTTAGCAGGCGACAGTACAGTGATTTAATGTTGCACTGGTTTGTACAAACTGTGTAACCTCTACAAAAAAAGCGGGGGAAAAAAAAAACACAATCAACTTGCTCCAACAGCAACCAACCGAATCAACAACGCTGTAACATTTTAAAGTTAAGCTGCGGCCGCCGTATGTGAAAACATGCATTACTAACAGGCTTATTAAGAGATAAATTTATGAAATAAGCCTGGCCATGAGGGACTCTATGCTTTAGAAGTTGATTCAGCTCTGCTCTGCTTGTAAGGCGAACAGCAAAGAGCCCGGCCAGCTGGAGGCTGTCGTGATTCTTTCTCACAAAGTTATCAGAGGATGCACACAGGCACAGTGAGGAAAGAGATTTATGTCAACAATTATATTCTGCAGAAGTCGTAACATTAATGGAGACAAGGGACTTTGCTCTGCCTTTTACAGTTTAACTCTTGAGTCAAGAAAATGACAGTTTTAATTCAAAGGCTGCTACAATCAATTCTTCTAAATGAGCATGGGGGCACATGTGAGTATTTGTAGAGAGGTCGCACACATTAATCTGTTTCTAAATGACTGTAACATTAATGCATTTTCTTCTCTATGATACATCTGTGCTTGTAGAAGACAGATTTAGAACAGCAGTTGTTCCAGATTTTAATTTGGTATAAATTTGCAACAATCTGTATTTGAGACCAGAGTTCAGAAGGAAATCTGAGCGTTTGCAACTGTGTTATTTGCAGCTTGTCTATTGGACGTGGCTCTATGAGAGTATGTCAGTCAGACGGCAAAATCTGGAGAGCACTGTTGAGGGTCACATCATTTGGCTACAAAAAACGACCAGGTTATATATTTTGCCTTCTTTGACCACAGCAGTATTTTCCAACTTTCACACCAGTCCTCAAGTCCTTCCACTGGCTCTCTGTAGTTCAGAGAAGAAACTTCAGAATACTCTCTAAACTTATAAATCACTGAAAAACTTAGCACCAAAATACATGAAGGATTCATTATTACTGTATAAACCTTCCAGACCACTCAGGCCTTCTGGTTCTGGTCTACTCTGCATCCCCAGAACCAGAACCAAACATGGAGTTCCTTTAAATAAAGGCTAAAATCCCATTTATTTACAGCTGTCTTTGATTAATAAAAACTGTAAAATCAAAAACTGTGTTTTTAAACCTGTCATTGCTTCCCCACAGTGTGTCCCTGCAATGTAATGTTTTTTTTTTTGTTGTTTTTTTACTCATGTGTTTTATTTCACATCTAGTCATATAAAGCACTTTGAATTGCCTCGTTTCTACATAAATACATTTGCCTTGCAGAAACAAAAGTGTTGGCAGGAGAAGAGAGTAAACATGTTTTTCTACATTCGTGCAAACTTATTATAAAAGCCAAAAAGAGACATACTAGCACAAGAAGTATATTCCGAATGCATTTACTTTTTGCAGCAACACAAACATTAAATTAAAAGGAAATTGCAATACCTGCAGCAGATATCTGTTAATGATTGTTTTATACTTCCTGCTTGTTTTGTTTAGACAACAAATCATAATCTATTCGATCATTCATAATTAATAAACTCCCTGTCTTTTAAGACAGAACAAACTTTGTAGATTAGAATAGTATTTGCCAACTGATTATAAAGGATGGTGCCCCACAGTGGCAGTGGCCCCAGCGGCCCCAGCGGCCCCAGCGGCCCCGGCCAGCGGCCCCGGCCAGCGGCTGCAGCCAGCGGCCCCAGCCAGCGGCCCCAGGCACCTTGTCTTCTTGGATGGGCTGCACTGAAACAAAATGTTGTTGTGCTATGTTGTGCTATGGACAATAACAATAAAATCATTCTGATTCTGATTATTTCAAGAAAAAATATGCAAGTCTTTAATCTTCATTCCAGCCTTTCATTACCAGCGACACGAAAAGGCTAAAAATTTAACAGTAGATCTGTGCAGTAGAACACAATGTACTTAAAAATATAACTTCTTAAATATTAGATATATTATCCAGAACCCTTCTACCAAGCAACCAGCATCATTGTTCACTAAGTTACTTAAATACATCATGAAGAACGACTAAGTGATGCATTTCTGAAACCCTGAGATATCTTCTGCCTCCTATAGAAGCGTCTGTACTCCTGTGATATCACAAATGAAGCATTTCTAAGTGCTGCTTGGGGTGTCAATAGAAGAAAGGTGCTAAAAGCTTTCAAGGAGCAAGTCTTCATTCTTCCACCTGTTGCTATGCAACAAGAGGTTCACTTTTGGATAATAGCTCTAGCATTCCTCTGTTTTACTAGAAAGTTCAACACACAGGTGGTGCTGAGACAGTGAGAAGAAAAGAATCATGGCCTAAGGATTGATATCCAGTGCTTAAGGCTAGGGGTTAATATTTAATCCTTTTGGGTGATTATAGCAAATCCTTAACCTCAAAATTTCCCCATTTATAAGAAGAAACATGAGAAGTAGGCATTGAAATGCATGTTCCCCTTAAGATGGCCAACATATAGCTCCAATTATTAAATGCAATCTCTTTTCTTCTTAAGGTACCAGTGCTCCTAACAATGTTGTGGTCTGAAAATAGAAAACAGGTACAAAAAAGGTATCTTGGGCCTGGATACCCCAGCAGACAGATCAAGATTTAACCTTCTTAATTCAAAGGCTGGGGCTTCCAGTCTTTGTGTTTTAACTGATGCAGAAGACAGCTGCTTTTGTTCCAATGATATGAAGCATCAAGGCGAAGGGATGACGGTAAGTTGTGTTGGTGATGTTTTCTTCTTTTCTCTGCTGCCGTCTATTCTGCCACATAATTAAATCAGATAATATGCAACGTATCAAAGTAAGACAGACAAAAGCATTTGATTAGACTTTCAATATTTGGGTAGAGATAATGAAAATGAATTTGATCAAAATAATGAGGAAACTTATCATAATTACTAGTAATGCTAATATATTTGCTGGTACACCTTTAGACTAAGAAAATAAATATCAGTCAAATCATACTAAAAGTTATAATTTCTGTATAGAAAAAAACAGCTACTGTTTAGTTTCTTCTTCCTTTTCCTGTTACAGTTAATGTTCCAGATAAAAGATAGCAAGGTTGTGTGTGTATGGGTGTGTGTGAGAGAGAAAGAGTGCCTCTGGGGCTGGATGTTCGTGTCAACACCGACTTCCCATGAGCCCGCCTGAAAAACACCTCTGCGCAGGGCAAACACTGTTACCACAGAATCTGTATCTATGGAGAGACAATGTGACTTTACTTTTCAGTGGAAGACACACAATCAAAGTTACGGTATGCAGAGAGATTTAATTTAAAGCTGCCGACATTGGCTTTAATGACTCAGTAACAACGTTCCCACCACAAGCATGAGAAGACTTACTTTTCTACCAACAAAACAATTATGCACTATTTTGTTTCACATAAAATAATTATGACATACATTAAAGTTTGTAGTTGTAACAAAAAAAAATTATGTGAAAAGGTTGAAGGGATATAAATACTTTTACAAGGCACTGTACATGCTGCACATACGTACTGTCGGCACAGGACTGTGGAAAGTTCTTTCATGTAAACAGCTGAGTCTCTTGTCTAGATAAGCAGCTGGAGTCTCTCTTAATTTTATTTCCATCAGATGAAGCCATGTGTAAGAAACACACAGAACAACGAGACAGCTTCTTTACCCGTGCCTTAAATAAGTCCTGATGCCCAACTGCAGTTTTCACAATGCACTGGTAGAAATACGGTGCGATTGGCGTGGTAATAAAGTTAACAATCTCCCTTCATGGGAAAGTCACACTGGTGAGGAGAAATGCCTGACAGGGTGTGTGTGAGAGCACTCAAGCAATCACAGGAAGATAAAAATAAATCTGGGATGCATGGCAGCAGGACAGACAGTAATAAAGCATGTTATATTGCACAGGGGCTCCATGTAATCCTGACTGCTCACTTTAAGAAATGGCACCATAAATCAAGTGTTCTGGGACTTTAGTCTGTTAAGTGAGTTTGGCTCTACTTTCTAAATGTACTTCTTTGCATGCATGTTGAGGCAGCAGATTAGAGCATGTTCTGTTACAAATAAAAATATATAATATAAAAAAGGGGAGGAGGGGGACTGAAAAATCATTTTAACATTTACATTTTATTTGGCTGCTCTTTTACCCCTCAGGCTGCAGTAAACGACCAGAGGTCTGTGTAGTGACAGGATTGGCTCTGTAGCCAGACCAAGTAAACAAAACCCCAGATTATCATCAGCTAATGAAGGCTGAAGCCCTGCCACAGAGGTGACAGTGAAAGACAAGACTAGTGACCTGCACAGTGTGAAGAGCAAGCAATCAGAGGAAACAACCGGGACACCTACTGGATGACAAACAGCATTAAAAAGGGCCAAATTATATTTCAGCTGATGCCATTATCCAGAAATATGGAGTATTTCAAACAAACTGACATAATTACGGTGTGGGTGTGTTCAGATTTTATGATTCACAACAGCTATAGCATAAAAGTGCCATGGGAGCAGCAGTAGAAAAAATATTATTTTATGCGTAGATGCTTTTGAAGGAGGCAGCTGCTGCGTCACAGTGCAGCTGAGCTGCTTGGAAAAAAGTCAGAACAACTCATGAGTTTGACCTCAGGCCACTACGACAGATCATTTAAAAATAGTCTGTTACGAGTTCTAATACGTTTGTGGTGAATTTTAGCTCCAGAGACAAATGTGTGAGAAATTCTAAAGGAAGTAAGAAGATTTCTTCAAAATAATTAACTGCCTTCTCAGCATAAAAACAGATTTTTCCAAAATCACCATGAATGTCTAGAAACTGCAATGGAAAAACAGAACAGCCGGTAACGGCTGCCAGCAAAGATTTTGGTCAAAGACAAAAAAGAGAGAGAGACTCTATTTAAACCATGTGTTGTATCTGTGTGGGCTGGATTTTAAAAGCTTCTTAGAATATAATATGCAGCACATGCCCAGTATTGCTTCCTGTCTAAGAAACCACAAAACAGTAGAGTTTCTACATGTTTTACTCTGTCAGGCCAATTTACATAAACCTCAAACCTCAATCTTGAAGAACTTGCAGAAGTACTTCAAGATTGAGAGCAGATGGTTAAGATCATTGAAGAAAACCTAAGCTTTGCTAAAATGTTTAGCAAGCTAATGTTCCACCTCAGGTCACTACACAACAGATAATTTAAAAATAGTCAATTATGGTATGGAATATAATCTGGAGCACATATTACACTTTTTTAAAGAATTATTTATGTTGTTCAAAGTAACAATTTGAGCTTCCCTGTATGTATATTATATGTTGGAAACCATTTTGTTGTGTAAGTGAGTTTGTAGATTCAATTAATCATTGCATTTCTATTGTTTGGTTTAATCCATTCTTTAATGACACCTGTGGCTTCAGATGGATTATTGAATCAATCATTTTCTTTATTAAGAAAATTGACAGAAATTCAAGATGTCTATGAATAAAATCCACCAACAAGAAACTTAAAATGTCTGTTAATGATGTCTTCCTACCACCATCTTTGGTACATGTTTACATTACAAAAGGGAAGCATCAAATAGTGATTTAAAACTGCTCTGCCTACATATACACAAAGATTGGCAGATATGATGCCCTATCTGAAAAAATTACACTTAATCACTTACACTTAAGATTTCTAAAAATATCTTTTTTTTTTAATAAGTTTCAAAATCTTTGACAGTGCAGTTCTACTCTGATGCACAACTCCTAAGATCGCTGTATTTTGTTGTTGCTGAACTCTTATTGGCATTATTGCAGCATAGTGGGTCATAGTGGAGAGGATATTTTTGGCTTCTCTCTAATGAAAATTAAATAAGAAAATATGTACATTAAAATTTTCTTAATCGACTGCATTTCATTCTCAAGAACTTTTTAGGGAAATGTAAACACTGGATTGTACTTAGTGCAGGTGAATACAGATCAAAGAACAAAGCAAATATACTCATAGATGCAACTGCAAATGTTGCGTGTTTTGGCATTTATTCACAGAATTCTGATTTTCACAGAATTTTAAACAGTTCAGCTACAGACTAAATAATTCAGCTTTTTCCCCTCAACATAAAGCCAAACAACCTGGTTCCTTCAGTAAGGCAGAAGCCATGTAAGCATATTCATAGCCCAGTGGTCCACTAAGGATTAATCCTGCTTCCCACTATCGAGTATTCCTGACATGCAGCTTGTCAGTTTGAGATAAACTGGACTCTCCTAAAATCCTGTATGAGTTTTCACACAACCAGCTTCCTGTGAGGCATCCCTCTCAGTTAAACAGACACTCTGTCGCTGAGTGAAGGCAACAAGGACCTCATGGACATGTCTGACAGGAAGCAGCAAGAGCAGACAGAGATGGACTCTTAAGAGTAAAGTCATCATGTCTGGCGTTGGCAGGTTGACCTCTTATCAAAACACATCTGCAGCTAAAAATCACCATGTCCATGAAGTTGATTCATAGCGGGCTCCACTGCCCTTACCAATGAAGCGGAACAAAGCGACAGAGAATGCATGACTTGACATCTATTTAGCAGGCCTGGGCCGCTTGTTTCGTCTCACCCTCGCCTCTCCTGCTTGGCTTCCCAAGCCTGACCCAAATATGACATTCCCGAATGAACTGGAGCAGCACCCGGGAAAGTGACAGCTCTTTCTCCAGCGAACTCCTCTGATTTCTTTCTGTTTTTTATTCCTTCTCCTTTCTGTGGATTAGAAAAGCTCAGCTGATACACACACAGCCATTCTTGAAGAAATGATCTTTTGATTAGCTTAGATTTTCCTTCTGTACTTTCATTCAGTAAACGTTCTCATCAACTCTCGATAAAGTAGCAGTGAGCTAAAGCTGATGGTGACATTATTGTATTTCCTTAAAGTCTTCACTTTATCTTAATGCTCTTTTCTTGCCTTACTTGGTCTGCTAATATGGTAAAAAAAAAAAAAAGCTTTCCAAATAAGATCCATAACTCTTTCCTCATAATCTAAAAGCTGTAAGTTCACACTATTGAGTTACCCTTTTCATATAAAAATCCTCAAACAGCTTTCTACGCAGAACTGCAGGTTTAAAGGCTTTACAGTTCAGGTCAGGTTACATTATGAGGACCTCGGCTGATTTTTTTTTTTTTCCTGTATTCAACCAGATAAAACCCCATTGAGATCTAGAACAAAAAAACAGGTCCCTATTTTCAAGAGGACCTGGGCAGAAAACTACAACACATGACAACCTGATTACACAAAAGTAAAACAGATGAAAACATATGCACAAGTTTAGAACTAATTACAAAACAGTTCAAAATATTCTTGATTGAAATCAAAAGTGTGTAATTATTTGCAATTATTCCTGTAAAGTATTTTTAATTGTACTTTTCAGGCCTCACTTAGCATTAAAAGTCAAAATTCATGACAAGATAATTAAATAAAACTTGACAATTCTAGTTCCTTTGGAAGGAAGGAATCATCTCTACCTCTAAAACAATTTGGCATCACAACTTCAGTGTGCAGAGTTTCATCTTAATGAACAGAAAAATGCTCCTTTGCACAAATGAGACCAAGCTAGAGATTTTAGCAAAAAACAAAACACGCATTTCAGCACAAATGTCTCATGTCATCTGTCGAGCATGGTGGTGGAGTGGTGGTGATTTGGGCTTATTTTGCAGCTTCTGAATGAACCATAAAACTCTTGACGTATCTGAGATCTTCATGACCCAAATCTGGGTCCTGCAGGTAATGACTCACTGCTATATGAAGGAGAGTGAACCAACATTCTTACAATCTTACAAAGCAGTAAGCCTGGCAGGCAGAAAGAAGAGCAAACCTCTCGGACTGCACCGGTGCAAAACACCTATGCAGTTTAAGTATTGCAATATATACTGTACACTGACATTGTGACTTAACTTTATCATCAATGAGGTTCACCACCTTGCAAAGTCTCATACCATATTTATACTACTAAAACTTTTTCCCTAAATCTCCTGCAAGACAGACTGCTCTGCTCCAGTTGAGTTTTTTCAGTACTCCCAGTAAAGCAGAACTAACTGACGTTTCTTTTAAAGGAATATGAGTGGACAAATACAGCTGCCCTGTAGCTCCGAAGTGACAACACTGGCACAGCTTCCCTTAGACGGGCTCTTTATTAAACACCATGAAAACTATAGAAATAAAAGACAAAGCTTTAGATATAGATACATTTACAGACAAGCAGGTGACACGTGATTTAACAAAGGTTACCTTGTGGCCGCCTGCCACTTTGGAGGTCTTTAAGAAACAATCTTTGTCTTGTCCACCTTAAATTAAATTAAAACACCATAACTGATAAATTCACAAAATATTACAAACATAATTACAAAATACCTTGACAGCTACAGGAGACATGAGGCTGCTACACGTAGCTCTGCTCCAGGCTTCTGTTCATTCTGCTTTCTCAAATCTCGACCATATACATGCAAATCTCACGATAACAACAATAGTTCGAGATGAAATAAAATACAATCATTTTATATAAATGTCAAAACGTGAACCAAACAACTTAAAATACACTATCCTAACTGTTAGAAATAAACATAAATTTTTTCAAGAAATAAATTATTTTATTGATACTTACATGTCCCATCTGTAATAAACTCACATCTTGCTCCTAAGGATGTTTGCATGTGAAGGTTGTTGCTGAAGTAACTTTTTTCTCTCTTTGAAGTGACAGTGATTTTTTTGGCCATCATATTTTCTTTAGATTCAAGTCAACCATGTGGAAATGAAACTTAAAAAAAAAAAAAAAAAAAAAAAAACAGCTCTCCTGATTCATGCATGTATATCTTTGCTTTGAGTGTTTTTTTTTCTTTACATCTGCCCATGTTGTCTTTTTCGGAGCCTTCAGAAAGACCCCAGACACGTGGATCCATTTCTAGGGATGTATTGTAGGGCTGTTATGTGTATTCACAGAGCTACAGCTGCAAGCATTGAATTAAAATGCTGTACCATCGTTCTTTTTGTGTTTTAAAAATGGATCGTTACCACAAATTTGATGTGGCAGCCGTGGCTTAAATGCAAGACAAACCTTTCTGAGGAAAACATCAGTGTGTTTCCGCAACCAACAATATGAGATGCCTCTGACTTTATCATGAAAAAATTACTCAAAGATCAATTTTTGTCCAGCCAGGATTAAACAAACTATATTAAAAGAGCATGGAGGAAATACGTGCAGTTTCCTGACTAAAAGATTGTTTTTTTTTCCTCAGACTGAAATTCAAATATGATTTATTTTTGCAACATTTTTTACAGTAGTATAGAAATTTATATATTATTAAATTAAGAAAAGTGACCAATATGCACAAGTTTGATTTCTTGTTCCAGCTTTAGTCATAAATGGATGTGGACACTTCCTTGCTTAGTTATTTAAATGCGAAAAGGTCACTTACACCACAACTAAATGGACATGGCAACGAACGCAGGAGAAATGAAGGACAATTTTACTGAATGTGACATTTTGATGTGACACATAGGCCATGTTTTGAGTCATTCAATCCTGCGTGGAAATGACTGGGACAGAGATGCAGATGGTGCGCGATATGTTGTCAGTTTGCTTGAACAGCTTCTGAAAGCCAAAAGTAGTGCATGACAGAGCCATCATCTGTTGCCAGGATGAAACTAAATGATCGCTTAATGCCTTTTCTCTTCTTGATGTCTAATTTTCACCTCATCACCACAAAATTCAGCTTTGTGCACAACCTTTGCACAGCAATTGCTCTAAACTCCAGAATTTCAATATATTTTGTAAGATAACTGGTAAAATCACCAAATAAGACAAAAGAAATCTGTTTCACCTCATGGCCCTACATCTACATGTGTTTACATTGCGATCAACAGTTTCCCAATCCTTTCTGTGTTTTAAAGGAAGGTCAAAGTGGAAGAGGTGGGAAACACAAAGATGCTGTGGAAATACGCTGACAAATGCACCTATTTTCTTTGCCAGATTTATTTGGTTGCATAAAAAACTGTAATATTTATATTCAGCATAATATTTGTGCATCATAAAATGGCATGTTTATTAATAAAATGCTAAAACAGTTGCTAATATGTGCTTCCTGGTGTTTTCTAATGCATATTAATGTTTTGACACTCTTGGCCCACAAAAGTAGTGCACACTGTGAATCTCTCCACCCAGCCGTTGTTTTTACCCACTTAATCGGTAAAGGTTTGTCGGTGCAGCTGGCGCTCATTTCCAACAGCCCTAAGCAGCAAGGTTAAGCCTGGATAGGTCACCCAGCTACCACTGGACAACACAGAGACGTACAATACAGACAACCACGAACTGACACACTTACACCTAAGGGTAATTTAATGTAACAAGCAAAACTAAAATGTGTATTTCAATTTTAGTTGGAAAAATTGAGATACAGCAGAGGCAATTGGCATGAAATTTTCAGAAAGACTTGGCTCTCATCTAAAGAATATGTCAAACATTTAAAAGTGACAGAAGTCCACAGTTGACCTGTTCAACCTGCACCTGATTGGCCATTATTAAGTATTGCTGATGGTGTAAGTTACTTGTTATTGACTATAGAAAATGTTGGTATGAATATTATTTGTTTTTTTTGTGTTATTATTCCATATATCATTCAGTCTTAAGTATTTTGGGATGTGCTGTGAGTTTTTGTATGTATCTGAAAATGCACACATAAAGTATGAAAACACTTTAAATGCATTGTTCAATTTATCAGCAGACAAGTTTAATAAAATTGCAAGACAGGAAAAATAAACCCTGTTTTTTATTTACCCTGTAGAAGCCTTTTAATGATATACTTTATGTGTAAATAAAGAAAGAGGCAAACAGTCCTGAGGGTTCGCAGATCAGCTATTCACCTGTCAAAGCCTACTTAGCTCTGTGCTGTGGTGACGTGTTGCCTCTGGCTTTATGTTGGAGGCAAGCAAGAAAATGTGTCCTTAAGCTTCACTCTGCTAAGGGTGATCACTGTCAGTACAATGACATGTCACCATGTGACAGCTGGAAACTGCAGCACTGGAACCATTTATATCACATTCTGCCATGCAGATGCTTCTACAGTATAACTGGACTAAGGATAATGTACAAATGTACAGTCAGTTCATCAAAACACTGCCCTTTCCTATGTTTCAGATGCAAAATACATTTAATATCATTCAGGGTGGATGGATTAAATTCGAAATGATCCAGTAAAAGCCCTGCATTCTTTTATACAAGTTAAATCCTTGTTAGGGATTTAACCTGAACATAGACCTTTAGCTGACCTGCTGTTGGCCGACAAACTCAACAGTCGTAAAGAAACATTCACCACTGAAATCGTTTATGCGGCAGCATTTTTGATTCCTGAGAAAAAGAAAAAGTTACATAGAATGACAGGTGCATTTGATTTGTATAGGTTGTGTTATCTGCTAATGATGCTAAGGTTGGCATCTCCATCGGAGTTTTAGACTGGTGCTAAGATAAAGAGCTATTTTACAGTTCTAAACAGTTTCAACTGTGTGACGGGGTTCTAAAATGACTTGGTCAAACATAAATGACTGGCCAATGCCGGAGATCACTTTAGTGAAATTTATTAAGCTTTTCTTCAGGTGAACTAATTAAAGAGGTGCAGAACATGTACAAAGGATGTCCAAGGCAGGTTAAAAACAGACAAACAGCAGTACCTTAAATGTAAAAGTCCGTCACCTTCAGTTTGACTTCTCAGGAGTCTAACCACAGACTGCGTCCCTGTGGGGCAGAGCCCTGCTGTTAACGCCACAGGCCCCGCCCACGAAAAGACCAAACCAGCAAAATGAAAAAAATAACTCAAATAAACTCTTAAAGTATACAAAATAAAATAAAATAATAATAATAATAATAAGAGAAAAAAATAAATAAATAAACTTGTAATCAAACATACAATACTCAATTTAATAGAAAACACTCTGCACGTTCTGATGACATCATTACGTCATCACGTGACTCCCTCCGGCACCACAATCCGGAAACAACCCCACTTGAAAACAAAACCGGGAAAATGTTTGAAGCTGAAAACAGGTTAGATTATCAACCGAAGCAGGGACGCCGTGTGTCAGCTGCAACAAAAAGTAAGTTAACGATGGTGTGTGTGTGTGTGTGGGGGTGGGCGTGCTCGCATGCTGACACGGACTCTAAGTCCCGGCTCGTGACGGTGTGACGTCACGGCTCCTCCGTCACAACTATATTTGATCAACTCTGGTTGGAAATCTAACATAGCCAGACTATGCTATGCTTACACAGGTTTTAAATGCAACATTCAGTTTTTATATTTGCTCAGATCTGCTTTTATGATCTTTTTCTTTGTGTGGTTGTTCATTGTCCATCCATCCATTTTATTTGCACCCTTGTCCCTTTAGTGGGGTCCGGAGGGCTGCTGGTGCCTAGAGGCGGGGTCACCCTGGACAGGTCGCCAGCCTGTCGCAGTTGTTCATTGTGTCATTTTAATTTGAACTTCATCAGACTCCAATATGAACAGTCTATAGAACCAAAAGTGACCTGCACATACAGAATGCTGTTTAGAGAAAAAAATATGGATGATGCACCAGCCAGCTGTAGTCTATCAGTTTTGAAATTGATACAATTATGACTGATTATTTAGGAAGATCATCTAGCAACAATTTTAATAACTACTGAATTGAAGTGACTGAAGAATATTCTAAGCCTTGGAGCTTGTTACTCAAGGTGATTAACAGTCCAGCGGCTTCTGCCCCTATAAAGGGCAGAAGCTTGGGGTAACAGCCTTGCAGCTTGAGTAACAAGCTGCAAGGCTGTTCTTTCCCATCTTGCCACAAACAAACCAACAGAAGCACTGAGTCGTGTTCAGACACACAGCACTGTCTGATAAATCCAGCTCCTCTAATTTCAGCATGTTGGTGCAGCGCTGCCGCACATGACTCCAGAAAAAAAACAGGACTAAAGCTGTGACAAGATGCACAGCGACATGAAGACAACTTGCACTGGCACAGATTTTCATTGAAGCTGAAGGTTTTTATCTGCCAAGGAATTTTTACTTCTCTTTAAAAATTTGGCAGTTCAGTTTTGTGGTTCCTGGTCGGTTGTGGAAAAACTTTAATAACGTCTTGATAACGTCTCGGAACTGTAAAGTCTTCCTTCATACAAACAGTTGTATTTTCTCGATTTATGCCTTTGTATGTTTGTTTGCAGGCTTTTAGCAGCTAAAAATGCATCACTTATTCAATCGATAATGATTAATTATTCAATCAATTTCAAGGCTTTGGGGAATGTTTCCCTATTTGTCAAAATGTGAAATAGTAATTTACATTACAGTAATAATAATGGTATATTGTAACAGCAGAGCTTCTTTTCATTAGACACACAGGATATGAAATGTGAGGTGTTGAGATATCGACACCATCTGAATTGTAAATTTAGGCCTCTGTGGGGGATCTTCAAAGTCCCGGATGGTAATCTCCCCAGATGTTCCTGCTGCTCAGGAAATCTCTAATTAGAAACATTTTCACCAGAAGGCAGAAAAATATTTCAATAATGTCTCACGACTCACTTTTGTTCTGAATTTCTGCACTAAGACAGTCGCCCTCTCCAACAGAGATGCTTCATTGTGTCACCATCTTACACGCTGTATTCTACTTTGCTCAAGGACACTTCAGCCCAGCAGATGTTTGCTGTCCAAAGGCTCGAGCTGCAACCTTCCAGTTGGAGGACACTCTCCGTTATCACTTTTGCAGTATGCTGCTGTCTGACACCGCCCACAGCATCGCTCGGCCACCGCTGTGTACCGCGAACTACCTGTGGGCGCATGCAGATTACTCTCTGGCTCAGCCTTTTATTCTGCTTTTTTCCAGTGAAGATAAACCTTTAAGAGAGGACAGGCTCAGCTGAATTCAAGGTCAGAACCCTGCAACCAAAATAAGAGAAAAACACGAAACCTTATCTGCTTTTCTCAATTTTTTTCAGGAAATTTTAGCTTTTAAAATATAGCATTTATATAGATATAATAAAGATGGTGAAGCATGTAATTATCTTGAAATGTTTATTTTCCCTACAAAAAAGCCAGAATGCTGTGAATGCAGCTTAATCCAGAACTACCCATTAGTTATGCTTCTAAATTGGCTCTTGTGTAATTTAATACACTACAAACATATTAACTGGCTTCTGTCAGCAATAATCAGCAGAAATAATCACACTATGTTTTAAATCTGTTGAGCAACATGCATACAATACACAAATAATGTGACTGGTATGGCGCCAAGACAGGAATTCTGGATAAAAATCATGAATAATAAGGAAATTGCGATGTAGCTTATCGCCATATCTGTATCTGAAACTCAAGATGAGAGGAGATTCAGGCTCCTATTGTTCTAAAGAACCTGATGTTCTGCCTTACAGACAGGTTCAACAGTCCTGTTTTCAGGCACTGTGGAAAAATGTCTCTGAAAGCTATTTTCTTCCACTATTTTATCCAAAGAACACAAAGTACTAGAGCAGAAAAAACCCCATCTCTGTTCTTTTTTTTATCACTATTATCAATCTGAAGCAGCTCATAACTACTTGGTATGTCTGTCTGTTTATGTGCCTGAATGTAATTCATAATTTTGTTGAAATCAACAGCAACCACTTGTTCCAGGAATGGACCAGTATGCTAATAAAGACATATGAATTTACTTTTTAAAGAGCTGAACTCAATGTACTCAACAGACACACAATTATGGAATAATTCTGAGGTAATTTATGGTATTAATATAATTTTTTTTTTTTTTGGCAAAATTCTTACTGAATATTTATTCATTCTTCTTATCAAAAGCTTCTTATTCACAGCGACTTGTTGAAATATCTTTTAGATATCTCTGTCCTTTTCAGCAGAGCTGAAGTACGCAGGAGGGAGAGAAACAGGATTACAATGGGTCAAACACTATTTCCATAATGGTCAAATTAAAGTTTCTTCAGTGTAAACAATGATAGATGCTTGGGCCTTTGAGGGTGACAGACGGGGTCAGATAATTGAGAATTTGACACAATTGGGCATTAAATTTAAATATGATCAAGTACGGAGTATTGATACATTTGGGTGTGAATAAGTTTGACTCTGTGAAAAGCTTGTGGAGCCAGTTCTAACTTAAGGAGCTCATTAAAATCTTTTGTTTAATCATTCCTCCATGAAGAAACAATGATTTAATTGTGCTGTCAGAAGCTTAGAATAAATATGGTATTCAAGGTCCTGTGATAATTGGATTGAAACGTCTCATTGGTATTGTAAAACTCATGACACCATTTTTGAAAAGATTATATGCCTTAACATTATACACATTATTAAATATGCATAATGTGCACATAATGTTCATCATGAGGGAATTTACAGCACCACTGAGATTTATTACTTATATTACAAATTTTATCCTTTATTGGTGTCTCTTTCTTAGGACATATAAAAGAAAAAATAAAATCCCAGCTACTTTTCATTCCTAGTAATGCATCTCATAAAGTCCATTATTTTTATCTTTGTTCCTGCTTAGAATTTATTTCAAGTGTTTTGGTTTCTTGAATCTTTTCTGTGTTGTCCTCTGAACTTCAAACCTTTTGAAATGAGAGTTAAACAGCAAACTTGTTGTGACACCTGGCTGAATAAATTTACCCAAAAACACTGCTTTGATGAAAGACGCCCTGTAATCCTGGAGACTGTAACTTTCTTTGAATTAGCGCCAGATATTCCCCTCACCCTCCTGTGGTTTGAATTCTATGTAAACCTGATTTAGCGACGAGAGGGAACAGAGACACTAATGAGAACACGTTTTTCAACAGGGTTCTGCAGCCTGATGGTTACTGGAGTGTCTCCCACAGGGATGAGATGATAAAGACGGAGCTTAATGCACCTCTGTTGTCAAGTGGAGGCTCACATACAGAAAGATTAAGACATGAGAAACTGAATTAAAGAAACCAAAATCACATTAAATGCAAAGTTTATATTAGTTATTTCTACCATCAAGATTATTTATGGAGGAAACAATTCTTTAACCACAGTATGTTGCAGTTTTTTATGTATTTCATGTCACAACCTGAAATCTGTATTTCATTGGCTCTTCCGGTAATACAGCAACACAAAGCTGAACATAACTTCAGGTGGATTGTATTTGATAAATGATTTTAAAAGGCTTATTTTCATATAAATCTAAAAAGTGTGAATTAATGAGCCAAATTTACTATTATGCCTCTATGCTACAGGTGGTTCCAGCTCACCAATGCAACCTTTCAGGTTGGTACCTGCTACTTATGCAGACCAGAAATTAAAACAAAATTACTATAAACTGAAAAGCAAAGAGAAAAGCAACTATTTGTGCTTTTTAGTCTTTGGACATTAGGGATCAAAAGTAAATACTTTGATATGTAGAAGGTGACAATGCTAAAATCTTGCTGTAGTTTTGGATAAAGGAGAACATTTGGTAAGTTTCCAGGTTGAAGTACATAGTCAAAGCTAAACTCCAAAAGTACTCTGAAAAAGTAAAGCTATTTTTTAGTCTTACTTACTTCTAGCAATTCTGGAAAGAACAATTGGAAACATTTCAACTTAGAGATGTGTAAAAGTCCACAAGGTCAGATGTGGGGAGCATGAATACAAGCATGTGAGCATGTGTTGGACACATGCTAACCACACTAACTGATCCACTTTGAGCTTTCTACAGAAACTCTTGTCATAATGTCAGTTCAGAAAAGAAGTTTCCTGCTGATGTCTGAAACCAAAGCAGATTTCGCACAGTGGCTTTCTATGCTGCAAGAAGTGTGTTACACACACATTATCTGGAAACAAGCGTCAGAACCCAAACACTAGCCTTTTTTTTTTGAGGAAGTGGGGGACATCAGCAGCTGCTATGCACGAGCAAACTGCAGACGAAGACTAAACAATAAACAGTATTTAATACACAGCACTGTTCCTTTGTGTGACGTGGGTGTCCATGGTGGGAATTTGTTGCTTCTCTGGTATTATCACCTTCTACGAGTTTGCAGACAGTTTAATAAAACATTATTTCAACTAAACAGTACGTGCTGCAATTACTGATGTTAAATACACACTAAACATGACAGAACTGACCACTGGCTTAACTGGGTACAGATTTAATCAAACAGCTAAATTGAACTGACTGAATTTGTCCAGCTAGTGATATGAACTGGCAATTTTCACACCAGAGCCGTTTAGTCCGTTTCAAGCAAACTCTGAATTGTTTCGTCTTTTGGGTTTGTTTTGATGTAAACACAAGCAATCAAACTAAAGTGCAGACCAGTAATATTTTTTGTAAAGAATAAAACTATAAGGAACTTTAATACATCTCGATCATTTGTTATACTGCTCAGGTAATTGCACTTGTAATCTTGCCCAGAAACACACAAGGACATGATTAAATTCTGTTTTTATACAAGCTGAGAAGACATTTACATTTAGTTTACCCACACTGGACAAATCTGACCAGTACTTGTTTAGTTACAAGTTACCAAACTCATCAACTGATTCAGAACAAAGAAAACAAACTGAAACTGTTGGTGAGGTGATGTAAAACTGACATCAGAGACAGAGCAGTTAAAGAAGTTGTTAAAATGGAAACTGTATTTTCTATCAATAGCATACATAGCGAGAAATGGCTGTAGATAATTTCGGCTGTGAGATTCTCAGCAGATGTCATGAGGGATGAACAAAGCAAAGCTGCTTAGATTTATCTGTTTGAGTTTTCATACAGTGTTATGCTCTGTGCTAGTTTTGGAAATCGTGGTAGCTGTTTAAAAAAATCTGAGTCTACCTCATCTATAACTACACACAGACAGCTGAACCATAACAATTGCAAAGATGCTAAAGAGTTAAAAATGGTGATTGTGATCATTTTTGTTTAAAATATTATTTCAGACTTGTTTTACTGGGAATGTTCTCTAACACAAACACTGTAGTGTTGCTGAAGCTGCTAAAATGACTGATTATGGCAGAAGTCTGGAGAAAATATGTGGAAGACTACTTTTATGTATTCTTACTTTAAGGAGAAACTGGAGTTATAATTGGTATGAACAAGTCAGAGTTTTTTAAAAACCAATTCTCAGAAATGGACCAAAAAGCCAGAACCACTGCATCTCCAGTTTAAATTGTTTAAGAACAATTTTCAGTGTTTAAAGAAGTCACAAGAAAGCCCCTTTTCATAACTACAATTGGCTTTTCTTTTGACTTTATTTCACAAATGACAAACACCCTGTAATCCTGGAGGCTGTAACTTTCTTTGAATTAGTGCCAGATATTCCCCTCATCAGACAGCAAAGAGGTGGAAGAAGAGACCTAAACAAATCTTCTTGGCCTACATGTAAAACACTTTGTTGACATCCATCTTTGACCTGCTGTTGTATCAACTGTCCAGACCAGTCAGGTTTTTTTCTCTAATCCGCTCTGCATATTAGAGAAAGATTCTGGTTCCTCAGAACCAGAATCAAATATGGAGAAGCAGCATTCAGATTATATATATTCCTGAAAATCAAAACAAACTTTCAAAAAACTGCAAAAATGCTGAAACACTGAGAACCTCTAAATCAAGGCTAAAAAGCCACTTGTTAAGAGTTTCTTTTGAACCATAATAAATTGGAACATTGAACAACACAATTGGATGTGTGTTTATTCTGATGACATTTGACAAAATATAATGTTTAGTGCTTGTTTCATAACTGATGACTGTATGATGTTTTTATGATGTAAAATACTTTGATCTGCCTTCGTGCTATGCAAATAAACTTGACTTTGTGCTGGTCTGTTACATAAAATCACAATAAATTACACAGCAGTTTGTGGTTAGAACATAAAATAGATGTAAAAGTTCAATGTTAATTAATACAGCTGAATGTTGTCATTAAAAATAATCCTAATATCAGAATAATGGAGATTTCTCAGAAGAGGTGTTTTTTTTCTCCTTTTTTTTTTGATATGGTAACACTTGATGTTTAATTTAATCAACTTCACCATGACAACCTTCTGTGAATTACAAAGGTAGAGCCATGAATGACTAAAACTTCAATGATCACAGGTCTGGCTCCTGCTGCGGATTTGGCCAGCTGCCTCCTGAAAGCTGGTGGCAAACTGGAAACTAAGGGGCCAACAACATATGGCGCAGAGGCTTATGGGATTACTCATTTAACAAGGTGACTTGGAGAGCTACTAATCTTCAAAATGTTCTAAAGGAGTATGGAGTCTGTGCGGGGCGCAGGGGAGCTGCCTCTTTTGAGGATCCTACACCCAATTAAACACAAACCTCCTTTAAGTAGTCGTTTCTGAAATGCAGAGGTTGGCGCAGTGAGGCTTTCTGGGTGCAGCTCCAACTAAATTCTTTACACACACATAAAAATGCCAAGCAGACCGACAGCAGAGCATCTGATTCTGACAACATGTAGGTGCACTAATTGTAATTATCTTGACACAAAGTGCGCCGCAGGCATAAACACCACCTCCAAAGTGCGCTGCTGTGCGCACAGAACGAGACGCGCGCCGCCTAGATGGACGTCACGCACACACACACCAGCTGCAGATCAGAAAGTGCACTTATGTTCACGCAAATTTGTAATTAAACAGCACTAAGGGTAAAAACCCGTTTTATTAAACATTTGGGGTTTTGGCGCTGGAAAATGACGCAAATTGTTGAGCGTTCCAGAAATGTAAGGGGCTTGATTATCTTTCATATTTTGTTGTTAAATCAACTATCTCAATAAAAGAAGTCACCACAGGTTCACATAGCGCTTTGGGTTACTTTAAATGTTAAAGTTCTGCCAGTTGAAGCTGATTTTCTGGCAGCCCAAGGGGTTAAAATGCTCACTGAGACCGGACGACGGCGGCTTACCGTGGGGGAAAGCGTTGGGTTGCACCGCATGCAGGAAAGCGTGCACCAAGTGGAAGAGGATCCCTATGGGTCCGGGTTCATAATGGGCCAATGTCTCGTAAACTCCCGCAGGCACATAACCAAAATCCAACTTTCCCGGAGGTGGTAGTCTCCGCGGCTCTGTCTCCTGCTGGAGTTCACCGGACGCCCACAGCACCGACAGTAGCAGTAGTGTCCCGGACTTCCACATCGTGTCCAAGTCAAACCCCGATCTACCCTCAAACTGGTTCTAGATACTAAACTGGACGGTGGCGATTCTTAAAAAGCCAGAGGAATTGATTCGAGATCAATCTTAAAGTGCTCCAGTGGATGGACCGCAGCTCTTCAAGTACTGCTGCCCACGGAGCGACTCGTTCTGAGCATCCTACCCCGCTGTCCGGGGGTCCCTGTCGGATGCACACCGGCTGATCTTCCCTCTACCGTGTCAGGTAGTGGATGCGCTCAGCGCCTAAGAGATGTGCGCGCCTGTCGCTTCTACTCCAGCATCTGCGCGTAAAGAGATGAGATGCGCTGCGTCACGGGAGCGGGCGGGGTCGTGCGCAGCCATCCAGACAGTGCAGAGGATAATCCAGAGAGAAGCGCTCCTCCTGCCGGGAGAAGGAGGCTGGATGAAGGGAGTGCTAGTACCAACAAGATGTAATTAAATCTGCCTTTAAGTCACTTTCCATCTCATTTATTTATCAATAATAGACTACTGTCAGAGCCGGCCCAAGGCATAGGCAAACTGAGCAACTGCCTAAGTCCACCTACGACAGGGGGGCCCAGACAGCACTACACTTGAATCTCAGTGTGGATCGTAATATCCCGCCTATCCGCGGTTCGGAATTCAGGGCCTCACCTATTCATGGATTTTTCTATGAAACATAACTCCAACTTTTTTGTGGTAAATCTGCTTATTCAGAGCTATTTTTCCATAGAGCATTTTTAAAATATTAAAAATAAAATCGATTTTAGAAAGCTGTAATATATTGGCACAATGGTAAGCTATTGGCTGGTGTTTGTAAAGCAGCATTGTGCTGATTGGCTAAAGCAGAGGTAGAAGGCTGTAGACTTTAGCTTCTGAGGTAGTGCCAAGATGGTTTCCACTGTGCATTTTAATGCATAATGCAGGTATATTACATATGTGAACAATTAAAATTAGAAGTTATAAGTGTTTTTAAAGGGGGTCTTAAGTATTTGCAGATTTTAGCTGTTTGTGGATAGCTCTGCGCGAGACAGCAGGATCTTAAAAAGAGTTTAATTTTATAATCATTTATGACCAAAATGATTTTCAGTCGTTCAGATTTTTTAGGACTGAAGACTACACCTAATTGTACCACTCAGTTACAAATTTCCAACCACTGAAGAGGAACTTATGCAATATTTTGTTAGAATAATCTTTTGTTTTATTAATTTAATACATTTTGACTTCCTGTTGTGATGTTTATGTGTTATGGACACTTCCAGATTGACATTTTTGTTTCCCAATAACGGGTTTTGACTTCTTTCATCTTGAATGCATTGTGTGCAAGTTAATTATACCAGGTCCTCAACTTTTCTTTTCCTCCAACTTACCGATGCTACTGCAGCCAGGTGATACCTGCCTTACTGGTATGATTGCTGATGCTTGTTTAGGTGGACTTTTTTCAGTACAATAAGAGTTTTGTTCTGACTGTGGAGAACATCAGGCTTCTACTCTGGCTTAGAAATGTTTGATAGTCAACTGTGATCATATTTCTGTACAGATAACAAAAGCTCATTAAACCTGCAGAATGGTTTCACTGTACTGGTAAATGATATGTTTTAGACCCTGGGTTGGAACAGATGACTTAACTTGGATTTAAGTCACAGATACTGTCTGGTTTGACTAAAATGCCTCTAATGAACAATATTTTAACATCTTTCCTGATTATGTTCTTCCGACTTTCTTTTTGAAGTTCATTTTCTACACATTCAGACCACTGCTGCTGCACTGGAATTTATCTAAATAACCTACGACTACACCTGTCGCCCTACTGGAAGCTGTAACAGGGCTGCAGCTTGCCTCAGCTCTCGGCAGTGTAAGGAGCTTATCCCTCTAAGAATGTCTGGTGCAGATTTACTCTGCCTGACCTCCGCTTCCAAACAGACAGTGTGCGGGTAAAGATGAGGTCATCATCCTAACGGGAAGTTGAAAATATAAAGCATTGTTCCAACTTTGTGAGTGCACTGGCAGCCTCGGTCCTTTTGTTTTTTAAATCTGGTTTTCCAGTGAGGCTGTCAACATCTCCAGAAGTATAAGAATCAGTTTGATTTTAAACTATAATTTAGCCTTTGGGGTGATTTGATATGCAGCTCTATTGGTGAAACACCTTGACTATGCTTCAATTTTTTTTAAATCTTACTCTACTATTTCTTAATGTAATTTTAAGTGCTTTATTGAACTTTTGACAGATCTTCCTTTTCCCCCAGTTCCTGTTTCCTTTAGCTAAATCCATAGTTTGCAGAGATATTCCAAATATGCATTCATCCAGCCATCTTGTATACCTGCTTATCCTTTACAAAAGTATCATGCTTTTTAGTCAGTTTATTCTGATAATCCCCTACTTAACTTTGGCGTTGTTCATTTACTAGATACAGAAACTGCATGATCCTGGTCACTGAGTGAAATGTGCTATACCCATAATAGTTCACATGCAATCAGCTAGTTGTTTCTGATCATTATTAAAACTGATTTAACACCACATCACAGAGGGCCTCTGTTGTATGTATGCAATCTCACCAGAGGAAAAAAGACAATTCTGTGTTATATGTATGTTGCAAAAATAACCATTTTTTCATGCTGCAAAACTGCAATCACTTTTAAGTCCAGATTTTAAGTAGGTCATTCCAAAACCTTCCTTTAGGCTTTTGGAGACATACAACGGTGGACTTTTTATTTTTATTTTTAAATCGGTTTTCTAATGTGGCTGATTACTGATTGATGTGATTCTCCAATGATTACCGAATTAGATTTTTTTTTGTTTGCTTCAGAGCTACAGCTGCAAAGAAGCTGCTGTTCAGTTACTCCTTTCCTTATTGTTGTTAAAGGAAACATTTGCGATCACCGTTTAAAAAAAAAACATTTTTATTATTCCAAAAAGTCAATTTCATTCATTATCAAAGTATGAATTAAATATAAACCTAAAGAAACAGAGCAGGCAGCGTACTGGACATAAAAACTCTCCACTTCATCAGTTCTGTTGATCTCAGCATCGGCCGCCTGCAGTTCGACTGCCCTTCGCTGTAAACAAACAAAGAGTTTGGACGACTCCGAACAAAACACGGGGGAGTTCTGGCCTTCTGAGAGAACCACGCGATGGTTTGAGGAATCACATTTCACGTGGAAAATTTGAGTCATTTACAGTTCTCCAAGTAGAACCATATACCTTATTATGATGGAAAAGGACAATGTAAATCAACACTTTGTCCTTAAACATTAACGTCAACTTTTTTCTGCTTAAACAATGTTTAACATTTGTCTGTACTTCCTTGTTTCAAGTACACGTTTTGTTTCCAAGACTGAATGACAAAGATAATGAATTCCTAAAAGTCTGATTCAGTTTTACAAGTCCACAGTTCTTCTGAAATTGTGTTTCGGTGAAAATATTTTATACGTTTGAAACTGATCCATTTCTGATAAAACTTAAGGGCTTTGCTTGACTTTCTATCATAAAAATATAACCAAGTTTGGGATTTTTATATGGTCCTTACATTTAATTATAAACAAACAGTTTTTATATACTCTATATATTTATCATATATTTTGATCACATTAAAAAACGGTTTACAACTTCTTAAAGTCAGTCAAATCACAGGTTTTAAAGCACACATGCAGAAAAAAGGCATTCTTTTGTGGAAATATTGCTTCTATCTTTCTAAGATGTTCCTATCAGCTGAGTTTATATGAAACATGACTCGATATAACTTAATGGTCCATCAGTGCAAACATTCGAGACCAAAAGAATTAAAAACTTAACATAGTACACTCCACGGGGGGCGCCGCACTCAGTCATATTCTGTCTTAATGAATAACAAGACTTTGAAGATGATAATATTGAATGATTTATCACTTTGTAAAAAGGTGACATTATAGATGTAACTGACCCGCTGCATCCTCCACCTCTGGTCTCCATCTGCTGAGTCAGAGACCAACAGGAGCTGCTGAGTTAACGTCAGCAGGATGGGGTTCAATACATTGGTGAAGGTGTTAATGATATAATGATGATGTAAACAAAACGCCCCTCTTAAGGCCAACAGTTTAAAAGAATGTTGTTTTTTTACTTTACTTTGGATTTTATGTTTGCTGATTCTCATGTTTTGACTTATAAATTTTATGTAGTTCTCTGTAATCCACATTTTATTATCCTCAATAAACTGAATAACATACTGACTTATATGCGCAAAAATATCTTTCCTGTTTTCTGTTTGCAACACCGTCTCAACATAAATGCCTAAAATAATCACTTAATCTTGAAAGCCAATATGTATGTTTTCTTATACAAAATGAATATTCTGACGCTTGCTTTAGAAATCTGTGGTTTTAGTTTGCTTTCCGTCTGTGAAGCGACATTTCTCTCCTTCTGGTCCCACAGCTGCTCAATCAGGAAGTGCTTGTGTGCTGTCACACTCACACGCATTGTTGCTTCCTTTCACACGCAGACACACACACACACACACCTACAAACACGTGCACACACACACACACGCCAACAATTGGCAGATTGTCCCGACGATTTGGCTGCCACACTCACACTTTCTGTCTCCTGCTGTTTATCAGACACCTGAAGTGTTCTTCGTCAAACTTCTCGACCCGAGGCGTCGACCACAGCAGAACCGCCTGACGCTGTGTCCCTGGTAACAATAACTTATCGTACTGCCAATAAATACTCTGCTTTCAGCTTGGAGGATCTGGCTGAGAGCCTGCGCTCTCTGCTATACCTGAGTGGGTTACTTGCTACATCGGTGGCTGCTGCTGGTCAGTCGATTCGGTTGCCACAGATTGTGAAGCGGTCGATCTCCAGCAGGTCTTTATTGGGAGCTCTGTGGTTCATATTGGAGGCTTCGTCTGCCTCCTCTTCCTGTAAAGGTGAAGCTGTTGGTGGTTCAGCGTCAGATTGGGGTTCTGAGGTCAAAGGACAGCCTTCTGCTGTCGCAGGTGAGGCGTCAGCGGGGGGAGGGAGAAACAAGTCAGGCCGGGGAGCCGGCTGGGTGGTCACAGAGGATGAAGAGGAGGTTGGAGGGCTGCAAGGTGTGGCAGGAATCTGATCCACGCTGGATTCACCTGAATGACAAAGGATGAAGAGTATAAACTCCTTTTCTCTGAAAATGTATTAGTAACTATTTTCTAGACAGTTTTTGTCTAGAAAGACTTAAATATTCCAATAATAACTTATTATTACTTATATTATAACTTAAAATGTTGTTATGCTTGTCAAGCTAAATAAGCTTCGCTCAGAATAAAAACAAAAAGGCGGTGGACATAGCTCATCTGATGAGCCATACCAAGGGTTCTTGTTGCCAGGCAACCACGGCAGAATACAGCAAGTCAATGCAATCTGTCAAGTTGTTTGCAAAAAGGCAAATTGTTGCCATTTTTGGCATCTTTGTCTACTGATTACACAAAGAAGTTGATATGTTAATAAACCCTTCATGCTGCAGCTGACTGACTAATAAAAGCCAAATATTCAGCTGTAAAACCTGGCATCTCTCTTCCTGAAGATTCAAACTACAGCTAAAAGCTAAGAGAGATTGGGTGGTTTAACTTGCAAACAAATACAAAATCTATTTTATCTTTACATGTTTGCTTCCTTTCATTTGGGGAACCACGGTAAGGTGATTTTTTTTTATATTAATATTTTCTATCCCTTCTCCTCGGTGAAAGTGAGAAAACCAGCTTGGAAAATAAAAAGTAGTTATTTCCACAACTTGGCTGACCTCCACCAAGATGGCTGATGAAAATGATTCTAGTTTATCTAGAAAATTTTATCTTGAATAAATAAAAGGACATCACAGATCTCATTATGAAGTACTGTATTTTGTTGAAAGGAAACAGTGTGGACTATTTCACTCTGAAAGTACAAGGAGTAGTATCATGAGAAAAATCATTCTGAGAATAAACAGAATAAGTCATATTTGAAAGAACAGCACAAAACTGATAAGAGGCTTGGCAGGTGAGACCACTGCCTCACTACAGGACGTCTTGGTTGCCAGCTGCATATATAAATAACTGTTTTTATAGATAGAACTGCAATCCACCAATCTATTGATTTTGTTTGTCAGAGAAAAGTATTTGCATTGTTTTAAAATAAAAATAAGATGTTTAGACTATATATAAGTACCAGATGTATTGACGTGTTTTTATAAATAGTTTTGCTGGTCCACCAGCTATTACAAATATTTTTCCAAAGAGGTAAAACTTACAAAATAAATAATACATGCCAATCCTTTTCTCTTTTATACAAAAGTTGACTCAATGTAAGTTTTTAATAAACATTCAGTTATTAGTGTCACAGTTCTAGTGAACTTAAACTGTTTGGATTTTATGTCGAAGAACAGAAAAAAAATTATCAGACTTCACTTAAAAAAATAATTGGAAATTTTACAAAGTTAAGGCAATACTTTTTTTTAGTAACAAATAAAATGCACTGCACAGGATAAACCTCACATTGTATTTTTGTCCATATTTTACAACATAAGACTTCAATAACTTTTATGAGCGATCCATTCATCTTCTCTGAAGACGTGCACTTTAATAAAACTTAACCACCGTGCGGTTAACTTTGATTTTACAAAGACTTGATGCGATAAGCTTTGTTTACCTGAAGATTTAGTGCATCTACGTGGGTCAGATTTGCTGGGACTCTTTGCAGAGAAGGACGGAGCGGTCGGTGGCCTCTCAAACAGTTTGTCCTCCATGTTGGCTCTCTTGACATAAACACAAGACTTCCCCAGTAGCACGATACTGTTTAAAACTTTTAGAGTAACCACCCTACAAGTAGAGGAAACAATACTAGAATATTTAACATTTTATTGGCATGAAGAAATGAATTGCTAAAAACATAATAAAGGATAAAATATGCAATAACTTGGGGCTAATTCTGAGTTTCCTTGTAGTTGAACTAAAGCAGGTTTTGGAATTTAGATAAAAACTTTTTTTTTTTTTCATAAATGGTGACATTTGCTAAACTTGTAGAACTCTACCACAGAGTGAGGAGCCCAGAAGAGCAGAATAACCCAGTTATTAATTTATTTTAATTAAAAACAGAGTTTTTTGACTAAATCAAGCAAAACTCAGATGCCCTAAACTTACAGAAGCATCTTAACACCTTTAAATCCAATCATAATGTTTGTTTCAGTAATTAAGTTTAAAATATGAACCTTTTAAAATTTTAGAAGTTAATTATTTGGACTATTACTTAACATTCTGCAGCTTTAAATGTGCCTCTGGTTAAATACACCTGATCCTATTAATTAGGACATTAGCAGAAGTCTGTATAATTTACTGTTTGCTAAAGAGAAAATTGAGCCCTTTGATGTGGGTGTTGGACCAGGAACCCAACAAAAGGTTTCAGTCCTCAAGGTTGAAACCCCTAATTCAGAGGATTGTGAGTCAATGACCATTGAGAAGTTTCAGAGAGATTCACAAAGTGTGGACTTCGGTTCAGAGTCACCTGCTTCAAATATTCTTAAAAAAAAAGTTGTTATGTAACATTCCTATTGACTGAGAAACTGAATTTTGGGTTTTCATCAGCTGTAACCAAATTTCATCAAAAATAAACAGGATGCAAGTCTATTTAATTATTTAAATAAATAATTTTTTAAAATAAATTGTAATTTGTTGAGATGCACTGGTAATAGTGCTTTCTTAAAATGGAGCCTAACAATTGTAAGCAATCACCACCATTCAAGCCTCATCTTTCACACCCGCATGCTGATGTGCAGAATGCTTTTCTTTGCAGGGCTTTGACTCTGACACTGATGAGTGGAAGATGGACACATCTGGGTCTGTGGAGCAATGCTTGCTGTGACAGGCTATTTGGAACTGAGATTGTGTCAGCTAAATCTTTGCCGAGGCACAGCGATCTGCTCAAATAAGGGCTATTTTTAAACCAGAGGAAAGGGAAGGCCAGAGATGCCAACAATGTGTTCTTCTCCCTTAAGTGAATTCTTCAATGGGAAGAACCCAGTGGGAAGTCAGCTACAGTGTTCATGCTTATATAACCACAGATGTGTCAGTGTGACCTCATCAAGCGCAGAGAGCAAGTCAAGAGTCTCACAATTGCATAAAAATTATTTTTTTTAGTTTCTAAAGCGTTTGATAAATTTGTCAAATCTTTCATCACAATATTGTGGTTATTAGCTCTCATTTTGGCAATAGGAATATAATTTGCCATACAAATGCAGAAGAGCAAAACTAAAGGCTTACCCGAGATAAAAGAGGAACACACATGTGTATGACAGAGCTCCCTGCACCTTCACAGAACTCATCACCACTCGGATTAGCTGAAAAAACAGCAAAACATTCCAAAATCAGTTTAATCCAAAAACCAAAAAAATCTAAAACCTAGTATTTGGATTTTAACTCTTAAGGGTTAATGCAAGATTTGAGTCGGTTTAGGGTAACAGACTGTTGTCACTCACCAGAACCGCCAGCGGCAGAGGGATGAAGCCCATCCTCCGGGCCACTGAGTCACTATAGTCAGTGTAGGCCTGCACAGTGACAGACAAAGGTTACATCTCTTGACATGAGAATCTGTTAGTTGCATGAGCTTTATGATGTAACAAAATATTTACAATGATATGAAAACAAACAAGCAAAAAAATAAAAAAATAAAAAAAAATCATACGTTCTTTTGTCGACTGCTAACAAGATCGAAGGCCAGACTGGCTCTGTATTCACTGTACACCTGGAGGACATGCATGTGGCCGGTTAGAAACTTTGTTCAATAAGCGATGCGTAAATGCATTATTTTGCCGCTGGCTTGTTTCTTACATCTGCGGTGATGTCGTTGAACTTTGTGATGAATGCATGTTTAATGATGTCAACAGCAACTTCAGACATGACGACCATAAAGACATCAGGGAACAACATCCAAAGGTGGTCTGAGGATAAAAAATATCATGTCTGAGCAAATCTATCTTGGTGTATCAGAGGAGGAACACAGAATGAATGCAAAATGAGAAGTGTGCTGCTTTGTTAACATTTCAGCTGACAGTCAACGTCTGTCGCTGACAGGGAGTTTGTGTTTGAGACTGGCAGGAGGAGCTGAGTGTCAGAAAGCTGTCAAACAGTAACGCCCAGCTCTCATCTCTGACTATGCTGCCTTGTTGACTGAAGATTCTGGGAAAAACTCCCCAAAGTACTACAGTTGGTCAGTGGGAAGAGACAGAAAGCAACTGCTCAGCATAACTGTCAAATCTTTGTTCAAGGCAAGCAGCAACATCAGTGCTGGCACAGAAATACTGGCAATGTGTTATATTTATGGCAAAAGTGAAATGATGCAGTTTTGTGTTTATTGCATTTTAAATGTTAATAAAAACTTAGTTTACAGAGAAAACAATTAATTACCTGGGTTCCATGAAAACTGCTCCATATTCCTGAGACAGACGATGAGGAGGAGAACATAGCTGGTAAACCGTTCTTTTATATCTGAAAGATAAAATAAAAAGTGCTAACTAAGTAGAGTAAAAAATGTGAAATGGACTAATTAAAACAGTTCACAGGAAGTCAAGTGCCATTTTTATCTTTGTTTTGTGGGTTGTGTATTTAAAAAAAACACCTACTTTGTATTTAAATAAGTTCCAGTACATTTTAAAAAGAAGTCTCAGCTGTTTTTTTTTTGTTGTTGTTGTGTAACAATGAAGCCAAAAATAAACAAATTGACTTTTCTTATTAAGCTAGTTATGGAAGACTTCACCTGACTGTGGTACGCTATCAAACACCTATAGCTGAAAGCAGAGCTGTCCAAGGCAACAAATGTATTTAACTGTTGTGAAAGACAGAGGTCAATGAAAAATGATGTGCAGTGTGGTGATGAAAAACTTACCACTGTTAGACATTTGGAATAAATTGTTCTTCTCAAATTTCTTGAAGACGCTTCCCTTGATCTCCACAAACTGTGATTCATAAAATACACATAATAGATCATCAAATCTATATTGTATAAAAAAACTATGTTGTAGCTGCAAGAGTCAGGTTCCAACATCTGCAAGCTGAACATATCAACATACAAATACTTTCAGTGCACTGCAACTTGGACAAATATTTTAGGTAACTGTGCATTAGAATTTCTTTTTGTTTGCATGGATGTGTGTGTGCACTGACATTGTTGGACATCATGATGGTAAGCAGAGACTTGTTGTGCGAGTTGAAGGCAACATTCAGAGTGGAGGCTTGGACCATGATGAGGATGGAATGAAGAACTGCGGAAGAAATACTCAGGAAAAACACCTTTTTAAAAATAAATCAAGTTAAATAAAAGCAGTGGTTAGGAATAAGACCGGAAACTGTAACAGTCTATTATTTCAATAATATTTGGAGATGGCTCAGGTGCTGAAGCAACAGGCTTCATGTTGTTTAAGTGCAAAAATGTTGATTTGTCCTGCCTCTGGTATACCATATTTGATATACCGATATGGTAATAAATTTCAAATAACTAAGAATATGGATGTTACAGAATACTCATTTACCTAGTGTATGACCATGTGTATCACTGTTGCCTTAAAGAATAAATAGAAGCGGTCATGGAAGGATACAGACATAAAAGACAGCCATAAAAAAGTGAGGGATAACTCCTATACTGTCTCTTTTGCGTTCTTTGGGTTCAGTGGCCGTCCAGTACAGAGCATCCAGGATGTCTTGACCAAAAGACGAGAAGAGGCGATCTGCAACCTTATAAAGGAAAACAGGTTGGAAATTTAGTTTGTCAGAGCTTTAGAAAGACAGTAAATGTAACCTTAATGTTAGCTCGTGAACTATTAGTTTTTTCTGCTAAATCACAGAATCACCTCAATCCAGACATGAGTAACTTTCATATAAAGAACTTCAGCGCATCAAATATGGAAAGAACTACATATTTGAACTACCATCTTTCATCCTGTGCTTTCCACACAAGGATGAAAGGTTTATTTTGTGGGTGCAAAGAAGTTGCTCACATCGCTAAACATGACTTGTCAAATTATTCATCCATGAATCTTAAACTTTTACTACTGAAAAGGTATGCGAGTCTGAAGAGAATTTAAGAATCACAAGCCTCAATTATTTAATATTTCATCTCTGAACTTCAAAAAACATCATTGTGTTTAAATACTAGATGTACTCAGAAATCTGAGTCTATTTACCAAAATCAGATGATTTTCAGCTCGATCCTCAGACCCCAAAGTCTAATCTGTTTTTGATCAGTGAATTGATCAAGCCTCTACTAAGGGAGAGGGAGTGTAGCTGAGAACTTTAAGTATTAGATGTAAAAAGCTATTTGAAAGAAATTACTTTTTATTATTGGGGCAAACTCTGTTCAATATGTCAGCTTTGAAGCACACCTTTCCTTGTAAAATTATTATTTTTTTAAATACTAGAGATTTATTTAAAATGATTCTGCAAATAAATAGTTTATTTTCTTCCTTATGGATTTCATGCAATGGAACGGATTTTAAGAGTTATAAATAAAACAGCAGCTAAAGCATCACTGATTTTTGTTTTTCAGTGTTTGCAGTGTAAAGTACCTCCAACATGTTGTAGATGATATAGAGCTTGATGACGGACTGTCCTCTGATCAGGTGATACATCATGGAGTAATCCACGTAGTGCATCATGGAGAAGCACAGCACCAGGATCAGCCCCTTCAGCATATCACAAACCTGCGCTGGCTGCAGCAGTCGTGATCCGCTGTTCACACGGACACAGGGACCCACTCAGAAAACTCAGGGTCTATTTCCCGTACCGACACACAGACTTGTGTTATTTAATGCCCTGATGCATGCTGAGCTGCAAGCTGTTCTGTATCTCCCAAAATCAAACATGCATGAGTAAATGTGTTCACACCGCCATGTAATGAGTGCTGACAAATGCACACGTAAACTAAGTATTAACATGAAGACATTTCCAACCATTTGAAGAATCATGCACACATTCGTCTACCCCACGCTGACGCTTTGCAGTGAGGCTAAGACAGCAAAACAAGAAGGAACAGACAACAGATGTCTCCCAGCGTCACCTATTTCTGCAGGTTACTCAGGCTGAATGATCTCTGATTAGATTCTCACAAGTTGATGCTGAGATATATCATGAGTAATATTTTCATTTCTGTTCAAAATGAGAAAACACCAGGAGCAACAACAGATGGTATCAATGAAAGTACAATATGAAATATTAAAGATATTATCACCTTTATATAACATTTATCTTGGAAGCTAGCTGTTCTTTTAATATGGTTGTTTTTGAAATGTGTTTTTCTGTTTAAAGTACATGTATAAAAAATAAATCCAGACTGTTCTTATCTACCAAACAGACCAACAGGTCTGGTGGCTGAGCCTCGCTCTTGATTAAAATGTTTCAGTTATGATATAAAAATCGGATTCAACATTTTGGACAGAAATGACTAAAGCAGAAAACAAACAGGCATCAGCTGTCATATCCAACAGTGACGCTGGCACGTCTTTTCAGGGTAATAAAGTGAGTCAAACATGCAGCTTATTTTATTAATATCTGTAGTCGGCAGCGGCAGCTCTGGAGCACGTTACGAGAAGAGCTGACAAATCCATGGGAGCGGTTATTTAGTTACAGTGACAGGGGCGACTGGGAAGAGCTGGGGGAGATTAATTTGAACTCTTTCTGCATATTTTCCATGTCAACTGTGTTTCATCTATTTGCATGCAAGCATGCAACACTACTGGAGAGAAATTATTTCTTTCCCTTCTAAGGACATGAACTTATTGGTAATGATCAGTTTGTTTAAATTATTCATTTATCACAGAGAAATGGGAATATACCTTGAAAATGCTGAGGGAGCCTAATCAGCCTGCTGCTAGTTGGTTAATTTAGCTCTTCTGAGAGCTAAACCCAGTTACGAGTTCTGCATGATTTTTTCTTTGCCAAATCACAAAAGGCACATTTTTTAAACACTCAATAACAAGGTGGAATGTTAGGAGCTATTCTAACTGTCATTGATGCCTCCACTGACTTTAGCAGCAGCTTTAACAATATGGAAAAACATGATTTACATGGCTGGTAATAGAGATGCTGAATTATTGCACCTCTGAACTGACACCAGACTGACAACAGCCTAATCATTAGTATCACTGTATTCTCAGTCAAAGCACAGCTGAGGAAGCAGTTGAACATCAGGGGTGTTTTCAATATACCATTAAAGGATAATTATCCTCACAGTGAACTTTGATTGTAGCTCAATAGGTTACCCCATATCAAATTGCTTCATATCACAAATAAAAGCATGTACATAAATTCTGCAAAAATGTGAAAAGACATTGGACATGGACTTCTGGTGCTATACCACCACCTAGTGTTCAACCTTGCATTGTATTGCATTATATGTTGCCGTTTTAGTATTCAGGTAGTCAAGCTGCTGACCCTGAGAAGGCTCTTGACTCTCAGCACACAGACTTGAAACTGCTGCAGCCTTTAAAGTTACCTTCTCAGGGGTGCATCATCTACAGTCCGTAAGCACCATCTTCACAAACCAAATAATTTTACGAGATCAGCATTACAACCAACTAGGTCAGAGTATAGTTCCCTCCATGTGAGGATGTAAAAGAAAGCTTAAAATAAAGGGCAGAATAAGAGGTGAAAGATTTTGTTAAAGAAGCTTAATTTTGAGTATCAAACAGTCTGTCTGCTGCTGTGCAGTGGTTCAGGATAATTTAACAGTGGAGGTAAATAATTACTTTGTTCTTCTCCCTCATAAGTACTGGAAAATGAAGCTACAGGCAACACAAATTGTGCAGTGCAGCAGTAGGTGTATAACGGACACTTAACACGGGATGAAAATGGCCAAACATGCTCAGCAGAACTTAACTAGAGCAGACAAAGTTAAACTAACTTGAAGACCAGAACATGGTGTGTAGTGCCAGGTTGTATCTTTACAAACATCATGGAGATGAGACAGATGACTGGAAACACGGGCTTGTTCGGGACAGGACTAACTTTTACTGAAGCTATGATGGGCTTGTGGGAGCGTACCTGCTTCTTTTGCAGTAGGGGCATGTGCGTGCCCTGCAGGGGAAGGACAGTAAGGTGAGAGAGAGGCAGAACAGGGGGCAGAATGTGACACTGGGCCTCTTGTGAGAGTAAGGGTACATTTATTCATAACTTTGTGACATAGCTGGACTGTTAAAAATTGTTCCCCTTATCCAATTGCTCTTGAGTGTACAAACTATTAGAGTTTTTGAAAGAAGATATTTCTCCTTGGCCTTTTCTGGAAAAATGATCTCTTCAAAGTGTGGCCCTATGAAAAACTGATATTATCATTCCTAATATTTTATGACTGATTGATGACTGAATGCAGTGTAAAGCGCTTCATCCTCTCGACTTGATAAAGATGCAAGTTCAGGCCATTTATCATTTACCATGTCATTAGATGAATAAAACTCTAGATGAACACCTGACAAGAGGATAAAAGCACAGCTTAAGTTTGCAAAGACGCATCTGAGCAAGACGTCTGGGCCATAACCCTAATGCAAAGGTCATCAGAGAATCATAAAGTTGTGGCTTCAAAAGCTGGTTCTAGAGAATAATTAAACATTTTAGATTGCTTAACATGTTAAATGTTTGTTTCTTTAAGTGATATGTGATAGATCATGTGTTGATATTTATCTGACGTTGGATTTATCCAACTTGATCTGATGAGATATTTTTTATGTCCAGATACAACACCTGTAACATTGAAAGAGGGTGGCCTTAACTTTCAGTTAAAGCTATGTATTTGCAGTTTAACAGTTTCTCTAGAAGTGTGAAAATGTATTTGAATCCTTCTGTTACGTTAGTATATGAAGAAACATAGGGATACGTCAAATGATCCTCCTGCACAGTGACCTAATGGTTCTGGTTTTCACAAAACCAAGACAAGTACAGAAAATTAACCGTGAGGTGATAATGACACTCAGTTTGCTCTTATTCCTGTTTTCAGTTATTGCATAATGCATGTTTTCCAATCTTACCTGAAGCCACAGCAGGGCAGGGTGAGGAGGCGAAGCAGAGCCAGCAGCACTCTGAGGGGCAGCAAGGTGAAGATGTACAGGAAGGCGTCGGCACACAGGAAGAAGCCAAAGATCATCAGCTAGAACCAACAAACAACACCCCAACATCAGACAACATCAGTCAGCGTGAATGCAAAACCTCCACTGTGATCATTAAACGTGTGTGAGCTGAAAAGCAACAATTCAAAAATCTCACATTTATATAATCCATAAGTTTAATAAAGATCAGATTATTTAGTGGCAAATCAAAAGTACCATCAAAATATTTCACAGTACATGTTATTCTAAATCATATATAATTACATTGGATGAAATTTAGTTGTAATTCATTTAAATCAATCTAGTTAAAAATATAGTTACACAGATTTCAGTTTAATTCTAATGCTGCACAGCAGGATTCAGTTGATTTAGATGATTCAGCCTATAGCAAATAGTGGTTTATATTAAAATAACATACATTATATTAATTTATATTATATATTATAAAAAACAACTACAAAAATATCACCAATGCACATTTTTAATTATTATAGTTATTAGTAATAAGCCATAGTTGAATTAATTAAGCAGAATCAAAATTTATTGTAAGACTGTGCAATGACAACTATCACATATTTGATTTGTTTACAAGAGATTGATACAGTTTCTCATCATATAATCCACTGATGTACACACTGAACATTTGTTGGGTTGTCAGATGGCTCAGCTGTAACTCAGTTTACTGGAGCTCCAGGCTGCTCATAACATAATCATTTCTGTTTGGCTGGAGTAACAAGCAGCTAGATGAATCTGGCCAAAGAGAAACAAGGGGAATAGTTCAGGGCCCTTACTGTACAGTACCTTCTCCAGCTCCTTGGGAATACGCATGCATGTATATACCCTCTCCCTGCGCTCTGTGTACTTTGCTTCATTGTGTTCCAGGAAGTAGCCTCTGGTGAGTTCTGCACAAATGAAGCGCGTCAACGATGGATCTAGAACAACAAGCGGGCCACAGTGTTACCACAAAGCCATTGTCTGTGACAATTGCAGCTGTCAGCAAAATCACATTTCAATTCCACGAATGCTACTGGAAAAAGTGATGAAAACTGATTAATTTTTGCATTGAAAAATGCAAAAATAAGATATACCGGATACTTATTTGAACAAAATTATGTAATTATTCTCTTGGCAAGTACAGTTATTTTAAAACTTCATGAAGTTTTGTGATTAAATCAATTAATAATAATCAATAATCAATTAAACGATAAATTAAAACAAAGAATTATGTTGAAGTTTAAAAAATAAAAAGGATTTTGCTCTAAATGCAAATAAACTAAATGTATTTTTCAAACGGTAGCCACAAAGAATACTTCAATCATGTTTTGCCCCAAAAAGGTGAAACAATGATGAGTTTGCTGGGTTTGATGTGTACATAATCATGTTGCCAGTATCTTGTGGCCTGTGGCATATGGAGTTGAAACACCTAGATGAAAACTACTAAAAGTTTCCTCAAGGAAACTAAAACTAAACTATAATATTTCTAAGGATGCCTATCATAACCTTATGCCATAACTTCCACAGTAATTGTTTTTGTGCAACTAGGCACATTATGTAACCCAGCATGACTTCGTACTTTATACTGCATCTGTTTGTTTAACTGTGTTGAGATGATATCAGATGTACTTGCTATCAGTTTATCCCTGTATAATTCAAATTAGCATACCACAACTTATAGGTGAACTCAAGGTTTATATCTTTGATAGGTTTGTTTTCTTTTACACCTGAAAAGTATTTAATTTGATCCATTTAGTATTTATGTTTTCAACTAAGAAAACATAAATCTAAAAACTATAAAAATGCACCATTAGTAGTTTTTAAAAAAGTAGTATTTATTTTTTGTAACGTAACCTTAAAGTCACAAGGTCTGTTCATTAAAATTTCAACAGAAATTTGATATAAATTTGACGTAGAGTTGTACAACATATCACATTGCAATCATCACCATATCAAAATGTGCAATATTGCAAATAACTTCTTGCTTTATGTCTGCAAATTCCTTATTCCAATAATGTATTTGGACTGTTGGATATTCTTAGTGGTCTCAATGCTAAAGCTGACAAGTGGTGGCCATTGCAATGGAGAAAAGTGGGTTAATCATAACCAATAACATTATTGCAATGTGAAGCACTATCTTCCAACATTATTTCATCATATTGTGCAGTCAAAGTAAACAAAATATATTTAAACTTTTAGTTCATAATTTCCTTCTGTAGAACTTTGAAACAATGGGCATCATGAGCTCAAGGTTGATTTCTGCCCAAATAAATAAATTACATTGATTCTTCTAGAGTGAATTTTGGGTCAATGGCTGTTCTACAAATATTTAAAGTGAAAAAAAATATTCATGTGTCCAATACTCATTTTATCTGCTCTGAATATGATGTGACACTCGGGAAACATATGAGTTACCTGGTATAAAGCTATGTGGCTGTATATAGTACCAACAAACTTCAAAGTAAATAATTTCTCAGGTCTTTGTGTTATTTATTATTCAAGGAGTGAGAGTTTACTGTAATGTCTTGACAATAGTTTAAAAGAGATCAGAAATATATCTGATCTTTTAAACTGGACCTCTAGCTAATTTAATTTGGTTCCCTGGCTCTTTTCAAGGGAACCAAATTTCCTTGAGAAGGGAAGTCTTTGACTTCCAATGAAACTCTGAACACCATGTAAAAGTACGATTCTTTTACTCCTTAAACCAGCTAAAGCTTAATTGGTCCAGAAGCTTAACACGAAGAATTGAAGTCCAAATGTTGGACGCATTTGTGTATTGGCTCTTAAATCACGGACTTCAGCTGCAATCCACACTCTGTATATGTCCCTCACACTTTTTGTTTTGACCTTCCTCTTAAAATACTTGGATAAAACACACTAAACAGTAAGCTTCCTTAGCAACAACCTTTATACCATCTATAGATAGATATTTATTTTATACAAACAGTAGAGCAAATGGACAGCACGGTGTGGTATGGGAGCCTAAAATATGAAAAAGTAATATGAAAGAAACTTGTCATATACAACAGTAATAAGCTACGTAGGTAGCTTCACCAAATGGCTGCATTCGCTGTTTTTAAGCTAAATGGCTGTTTATTAGTAGCTTGTTAATTAAGCTAGCACTGTATATAAACAAACTCAACAGCTGTCATCAAGCTGAGAAGACTCATTAAGGCTTTTGTAGCTAATTTATGCTTGATTCCTCACCCCTCCACTATAGACAAAACGTTGTAGTCGTTGAGTCACGTAAGTGTGAATGGCTAAAGAAAGTCAAAACAGGCTAAAACTAGCTCTAAGTTGTTTAACGGTCGTATCTGTAGCTTCACAGCTGGGTAGACCAAACGGTTACCTGCTGAGACCTCCTGCTGCTCCCTCTTCACTGCACTAATGTCGAAAAACCCCAGCGTCTCCGGCAGCTCTGGAGTTATCCCGATTTTTCCCGACCTGCGAAACTCTTCCCAAGGTCTTTTCTGTCTTTTCTTTAGCTCAATTTCGTTTTCTTTCTCTTCTGACAGCTCGGTCCCCAACACGTCCGCCATCTTTACTCTGGTCAACGCATGACGTCATCGAAGCGGCGTCGGTCTAAGACACGTCGACTCGAAGATCCAATATTTATCACAAAAATACAGAAATAAATGCATATTTAAATGTTACTGAGAAAACATGCTTTAAAATCTAAATATACATAGATATAATAAAAAAGTATAACTTAAAATATTTTTGTGGTTCTGCCAGAACCTTCTACATGTTCTGTTTTTTTTTCAAAATCCTCTATTAAATAGCTATTTACAAATTCTGAAGCCAGCCATAAGACTTTATTAGATTGCAAATAAATTGAGCCTACATTCTTTTAATTAATAAATGTATCTGATAGGCTGTGTGCAGAAAAAAATTGGATGCATTCTTTATGTAAATAAAGAATAATACAGAGTAACTACATCCATCCATTTTCTGTACACCATTGTCCCTTAGTGGGGTCGGGAGGGTTGCTGGTGCCTACCTCCAGCTACCGTTCCGAGAGAGAGGCGGGATACACCCTGGTCGCCATTCTGTCGCAGCAGAGTAACTACAGTTACACTTAAATGAATAAATACATTTGTATATTACATCTAGTTTGAGTATACCTTTGAGACGAGGGCATCAATTTGAAGTAAGAAACAAAATAAATAAATTTCTTCTGGTGTTAATTCTCAAGCTCTTCCACATGGTGGTGCCAAAGGCCTGTCAAATATTTCAAAATTTAAAGTCTACCCAACAACAGCACTGAGGCTAATTCCTACAAAGGATAACGTTCACATATAATGTGTCTTTACCAGGCTAAGCAGTTTCCCAGATTTCATTGTGCTAAATTATCCAAACATCTAATGTACCTTAAATCATACAGATTTGAGGTGCACCTTGATACAGATTGATCATATGAAACTGATATATAAATAAATTGAATCCACCCAAACCTCCCCGTCAATTAGAGACTTGCATACACAGTTAATACACATATGTTTTTTAAAAAAATTGTTTTTTAAAAACATGATTGCATGAATCACTAATGAGGGTCTTCAGAGTTTTTAAACTTAAGGCCTTTCAGTGATTTAGCCTTGAAAATTGCACATCTAAAATCTTAATGCACATATTATTCTGTATTGCATTCTGCTCTTTGCGAATTTTGGGTAAAAATATCAGCAGGACTGTTTTTAGAGAATGATCACTAAAGGTAATCAAAAATGGCAGCAAAAGAGAGAACTTGTTTAGGGAAAAAGATGTGTCATTTTCTGCCATTAGATTGTATGAAGGGTACATGCAATGTGAACAATGATTTATTTTTTTTTTGCCAGTGTATAGAAGAGAACTATGATCTAGAAATAAACAAAAAAACATACTGATGCATATCATTAAGCATTTTTCTCATATAAGGTCACCATTTTTTCTGCACCTTACAAAATGAAACATTCCTGAAGTTCTTAGGAAAATTAATCATTAATTTTCCATATGTTCTGGATCTGATTCAGCATTTGTTTTGAGCATAACAGTGAATAGGTGGTAGTACTCAACCTGAACACAGTACTCGACCATCACTGGGCTAATTCAAGACAAACAATCATTCACATAAACACAGTGACTTCAAAAGCCAATTTATAGAGACCAATTAATCTGACAGGCATATTTTTGGACTGGTAGGAAAATGTAATACCTATATAGAGCAGATGAAAACTCCATGAAACAGGACCCCAGGCCTGAGATCTGAACCCAGGACCTACTTGCTGCAAGGCAGAATTGCTAACATCTGTTCCACGAAGCAGCGGCTCTCAAGGAATAAGACTGAAAAATGTTACTTTCTCAAGCATGCAAAAATGTTCTCTTCTACATTTCTACTGTCTCAAGGCCTTTTATGAGTTGTCAGAGAATATTTTTTCCCAGCTGTTTGAAGCATAAAATAATGCAGCAATGCCCCTGCTGCAAAAACAGAAGTCTTATTCTCCAGACAAAAATTCTGATACTCTTGGTTGAAAGTTTTGAAATAAACTATTGTATTCTTTTTCTTACTGGAGCTTTGTAGACTTATATATACATATAAGATCATGTTATTCATTTTTGTTTAAAATGTCGTCACTTTATCACAATTCAATATTTGCTATTTTTTTCTGTGGAATGTAACTTCAAACCATTTATAAAAAAAAAAATTGCCTGTTTGCAGATTTTTTCATAGAGCATATCTAAAATATTTTAGATAAAATCCAGATTCAGAAGTTGAAAGACTGAAGTATAATGCTACTTGACATGCTGTTGGATTGCACTTGCAAAGAAGCCAATCCAGAACAATTTAGGACTATAAAGAAGATCCGTTAGCCTCTGCAGCAGTGGTAGCGGTTTCCGCTGTGCTTAATAATGAATATTTAGCTGTATTTGGTGCTTAACCTATTAAAATGGGCAGTTGTAATCATTTTTAGAGGGGCTCTTAAATATTCCCAGATTTCAATTATTTGTGGGAATTTGGGGTCCCTAAATATACTACACATACAGAAGAATTACATACATAAGTAGTACCCTGAGAAAACCCCTACAGGACCTGGGATGTCGTAGAAAAACCACACCGTAAGACTTGCAGAGCTGAAATTTACAGCAGAAATATTTTCAGTTTTAACCACCAAGCTGCCCCTGCAAAGAAAAAAAATGTGTTTCTGAAATACTGTGCAGCATAATGAGAAAAATGTAAAAGCATATGGTTCAAGAAACAAGACTGTCGTTTAATACCACGTGTGTTGATCAAACCAAATTCAGCTTTTCTGTAAGCACGGTTTATTGGCACACGTAATGGTAAAGCATACATACCAGACATCAGATATGACACTGAACACCTCTGCTATATAATGTACAAATGGTGTCTAATAATACTAGGCTTAAACATATTTTGAAATGTGTTAGCTTCCTTACAAATACACAAATAAATACCCATTAGATTGAATTGTATAAAGACATCTGTCATTGTTTTCTTGCCCATTTTTAAACAAAAATCCAACAAAAAGATCAAGGATATACTGGGATATCGATTCGACTGAAAATTAAAGAACAATTGTGAACACAAACAAGGGGATCTTAAAGCATTTCTGTGGGGTGGATGTGATTGTATGTCAATCTGAAAATGCAAAACTGGTTTGTTCCTTCAGTTTGTCACTAAGTCCTCAATAAATGGTCATGTGACAGTGTGGCTGTTCGTTAACTTTGTGGCTTTGGTTCTGTACTAGCTAGAGAGGTGTAGAAACATGAGAAGTTTTGGTTCAAAATAAAGCAAACCAGCATCCATCCAAACCACCCTACAGAAATGAGAAACTGGTATAAAACAAAAACAGCTGCCATATCCAAACTGCTTTCAGTGGCTGATTTACAGTGGACAAAATAGATTCCACCTCTATTTACAGAGCTACAAACCTTGTTACAGTGTTCCCAAACTGATGAACACAAAAAGCAAAAACCAAACGATGCGTTTCAAAGAGCACATTTATCAAACCAAATTAAAATTGTATAAAATCATGCAGGAGAAGGCTTTTGTATCAGTTTGGGATTAGGTCATTAAAGGGAAAGAAGTCCAACTTTCCAGGAATAATAATAAAGAAAAACAATAAAGCGTCAACATGTGTCAGCAAAGTTCACAAACTGATTGGCAAAATTACAATGTGACTTCAAAGGATTCAGAAAGAAGCAAAAATACCAATAGACTACAAACACAATCAAACTGGTTTGCATGAAATCACAATCTGTGACAGCCGCAGTAACGTTAAGAAAACAATTCCAGGACAAGATTTTCCTCATTTGAAAAAGCTTCCACTTTGTAGAGAACTTTTATTTCCTCTTAATTGGAAATGAAACTCGAGCAACAGTAGAAACAAACCAACGGCCGACTGAATTTCCAATAAAAATGCAATTGCCTCCAACAATGTTTCATTTGAGTCCAATGCGGTGAGACACTTCCATGGGCTCCGCTGGCTGCTGAAAACCACCTTCCCTTCACCAGCTTTCTATTTCAGAGACATTTTGTTTGTTGTTTTTACTCTTCTCTCTTTCCCACTGTCCGCAGTCAGCGTGATGACTTGTGACCTGCAGGTCAACCAATCACAGCTGAGGTATTCCACCAGACAGGAGGTTCGTCTCTGAGAGTCCGGGAGGGAGAATTTGATCTACAGCTTTCCACTGAAGGGAAAAAGTCAGACTGCAATAATAATTTCATTTTACATTGCATACGTTTTGTATGCATTTATTGTCTGTAGATACTTCTGAGTAGTTCTCTGTGTTTTCTAAAAGAAATGTTACAATGACTCAGAGAAGAAAATATCCCAGATGACAAAGTTTGGCTAGAGATGCCAGTGGTGAGTTTGTAGACGGGTGAATTCGGCACAGAAACGCCATCCTCAGGGTAAAGGGGGAGAGGTTTAAATGTCTAGCCCACATGGAACCAAGGATCTGTTGTTTTCTCCTTTTATGTAATTTGTTTATTATATTTTTACTGCGAGGGCTGGGGTGCTGTGCTCTCGGGCTTGCTGTCCTGGGCAGCGGGGGGTTTGCTGCTCCAGGGGGCATTGTTTCCCAGAGCTGGGGAGCTGTTGAAATCGTCCTCGTCATCCAGGCCGTTGGTGGCGTCGTACTGCGTGTTCTCCAGACGGGTGATCAGACGCTCATCCTCGTCCCCGAACTCGCCGCCCATGAGGGTCGGCTCTCCAACAACCATCACGTCCTGTAGAGATGCAGAGAGATTGATGAACTGAAATCTTCTCTTTTAAAACAGACCTCAAATCTGTAAGTCTAGTTATTTTTACACCTATAAAACTGGGAACAAAATCAAAGTTATTTGCTCCCTTAGAGGTTTCTTCTCTTTATGCTTTCTTGTAATACTTACATTTATCAATTGATCAAACAAGTTGTATATCTACCAATATATTGACATTGCGAGATTTTTCTATATTATGCAGCTCAAATAGAACCAACAAGGCCATAGAAAAGTACTGGCATCCTTACACTAGGGTTTGTGATGCTAATTTCAATTGGATTTAAATCAGGAGTTTGACTAGACCCTTTCAGAGCTTTTCTTTTTAAGTCATTCCGATGCTCCATCTGCTGTGGTGCTGTGGATCACTATCCTGCTGCAATAACCAAGTCAATGTTGTTCTTAGACCTTCTAATGAACCATTATTTGATCCAGGTGTGTTAAACCAGGTGTGTTAAAACATGCAGGATGCTGGCCCTCGAGGACTGACTTTGGGCACCACTGCTCTAAAACATCACAATTTAACAAAAGGGTCAGGGACTTCTTACATAATTTATTTTTTATAGTTGCTTTAAACTGCACCTTATTTCAGTTATGACCAATAGTTCTCCAGCTGTGCTTCAGCAAACGAGTCTGTGAAAAACACGTATACAGAGCTAAAAATTGATCAGAGTAATTATTTTATTAGGTGTTTTCTTAGATTCCAATAACGAAAAACAAACTGAAGGTAAAAACATGTCTAAAGATCTAAATTGGTTCAATGCCAGAGTGTTCATTATTGGTAGACATAACATTGATTCATTGTTCAAGTTTAGAAGCCAGTTCATTGCCTGAATGACTTGTAGTTTTAACATCTTAAAGTTTCCTCTCAAATTGGTCAGCTACAGGCTTGAAATGCTTTGAAGAGATTCAATAGTTTTTTAAATTATTATTATTATTATTATTATTATAATTAGTATTTAAATGTGGACACTAATATAGTGAGATCCACATTTTTGATTTATTTTATTTTTGGTTCCAAGTTTTATGAATTTTATCATATTTTTATCAGTTTTGAAAAACTGTGTTATGGTTATGTCCTGGAACCAACAAGTGCAAGTAGGGGGTCTTTGAAATGCAAACTGAATGAAAAAAAAAATAATTCTATCTAATCTTTATTCTCAGACCATCAGAACATCAAAGGAACATTAATATACTTAGACTTTTGAATAATACTTGCACTACTTCAATCAAATGATTATGTTATACAAAAGATAATAATATATTTAGCCAGCTTTAAATAGAAATACCACAAGGTCAAAAAGACAACTGTTGACTTTTAATAGCTTTCATCATTATATCATGTTTTCTGTCTGATAGAAAATACCCAGTCACTGAAAGCTGTGTGTTTTCCTGATTTAAATGCAGACCCCCCGCTTGCAGTGAAATGACAGCAAATGTGTGTGTGGGGGGGTGTACGTGTGTGTTTAGGACAAGTGCGGCTGTATCCAGTGAACCCATCCGAATGGGCGATCCCTCTCTGAGCTCCCCGTGCAAATGAAACCTTCCCATACACTGAGTGGATACCCCTGGTGCGCTGTACCCGGCCCGATCAATACTCATCATGTAAGACATATTTCACAGAGATAGCCTTCTCACACTGGGTCATGGAAAGGAAGGACAGAGATTCATCCATTATCTACTGATATCTGTGACTCGTGTGATGTGAAGGAATCCTGATGAAGAGGGATGCCCCCCTGGAAGTGCTTGTGTTTAGTCACGTTTTTAAATTCCTCTGCAACAATAATCCTTGTAGTGTAATTTATTATTTCAAGCACCGATCAATAAGGACCTCAATTACTACTATATTTATTTGTGAGTTGTTGAGACTCATCCTTTGTTGCCGCCGAGTGTCTGGACCAGCTATTGTAACCTGGGAAGAAGCCGTTCAGTTAAATGGAGTGCACGCTTCACCGGCCATGTGTGTCAGCGCTGCCTGGTTGGGAGATCTCACTCTCCACAGCCGTCTCCACCGCAACAAATACACAAAAATAACCCACAAACGTGCATGTGCACTGGACAGAAGCCAAGACAAACCCACTGCATAACCGCAGCGCTGCAAACAATTCCACACCAAAAGCAGATGAATGCAGATTAACCCTGCCTGCAGTCCTGTACAAAGTAAGCATTGATGTAAACATGCACAACACAACCTCCTTCTACTCCGGTTCAAAAAACACAATAAAATGCACAAACACTTCGATTGGAGTCACAACAAGGAAATCCAGTTCATGAATCCAAGCCATCTTCTCCCTGTTTCCCCCCAGCGACCACTTCTACACCTCTCTATGCCTTAATCAGGCTAATTAATTTAGGTGAGCTTTTCAACTAAATGACAATATCCACACTGATTTGTCAATTTGCATAGCTAATTAAGTCATTAGCTAAAAATGTACTGATTGCCAACAAGCCTTGCATTCACCATCTGTTCCTGTGAGGAGGCCTGTCAACCTACCTCTGGCCAATTTTAGGCAACCCCCTCCTTCCCACCATCCCTCTTGAACAAAATCCCTTCGACAATAACAGCTGGTGGCTAGTCTGAGACCAGCGAGAGCTAATTGTGAGCTAATTAATACTGTCTACTTGTCTACTCATCTCGTTAGGAGTTTGGTTTCGCACTAGCAGAAGCAGTAAGATCTTGAATGGGCCAACGCAGACACAAACGCCTCCCTTCGTGCTTGATTTCATCATCAGCACGCATTCATAGAGATTAGCAGAAGGGAGCGAGGAGGACGTATCTGCTCCTCCTCAGACCTCCAAAACAACAAATGGGAATTTAGTGGGTTGGGACAGGATGCAAAGTTTTGCTAAAGACAGGACAACCAGACAGTTGTCCTGTCTTTAGCAAGGACATATTGCTAAAGACAGGACAACTGTCTTTAGCAGTTGTTAAAGGCAGGACAACTGTCTTTAGCAGTTGTTAAAGGCAGGACAACTGTCTTTAGCAATATGTCAGACATTACCTGATATATTGAACATTACCTGATATGTCCAATATATCAGGTAAAACACTGATATATTGGACATAAAAGGCAATCGATGGATTTTAGACCTTTCTTATTATTTGCATCTCCCTGGGGCCTGGTAAACAGTTCCAGTTGGAAATGTACATACACTGATCTTTAGCATAAACGTCAAAATATTTTGGACATTTGTGGATATTTTGTTTTTGTAGTTCTTTTTTCAAGGTAGACATTAGCAAAAAAATAAATCAACTTTTCTCTTTTAATCTTAGAACTGGGTGAATACATTTAAATTTAGTGTACACATAGTGAAACTCAAACTTAAATATACTCAAATTTTTCTGCATTTTGACTATCTTATCAATTTGTGCAGTAAATTCACTTTATTTGGCCATTAACAAGATTCTGACATCATTTTAACTCAATATTTCACAACTCTTTGGAAAAGATCTTAAAGGTATTCCTCTGTCTTCATTATTTCATGCATTTTCTACCACTGGCAGTGTAACAGATCCTATGTATTATGCTAACACCACATGCTTGACAGATGTTACAAGTTTAAAGGCTTTACCTTCACTTGTCTTTGCAGTGACAAGTGCAACACAACTTCCTCAGACAATTTTTTCTTAAGACAGCATACTCATAGTCTACACTGATGTTAAACTGGAAAGTGACATTGGACTTCAAGCTTTTCCCAGTTTATTGTAAACGTCCTGTGTCCGTTTGGGACAGAAATTTGGACCTAATTGGCTTTTCCATCATGACGATTATCCCAAACATCCAAAATGTTTTTGGAAGGCTTACATTAAGCCTTCCAAAAACACAAATGTGTCCTGCAAATCACATTAGTTCTCGCAGCTAGCTGCGTTCTTCATCGACACACGAGCCGAGTGAATGGCCTCCTCAGAGCTCTGAACTCAAATCTGCACATTTGTTGGCTTCAATCAAAAGTCTGATCTTTGGCAGGAAATCAACAAACAAATCAACTCTATCAATCCAACAAAGAAACATTTAGTCAAACATTTTAGCTAGAAACTGAGAAATCTACAAATAATTAAAAAATATATATATCCATTCAATTCTTAATTCACTAAAGTTGTTTGATGTATATTTCTTACAGGCTAAAATATAGTTAAAATCTATGATAAAAAGCTCAAAATATGTATGACATTACAGTCCGTAATGTGTGTATGTAACTGCATGTGCCACATGCAGTGCAGGTGCAGGTTTTTTTTTTTCTTCAACTGTGATTTGATTCTAAATTAAGGGAACTTAAATCTAATGCTAAGATCTGTGGGTTATAAAACACGACCATTTCAAGATGATTTCAGTCTTTTATGTTCCCAATGTAGACCACTAGAGGTCAGTGTTGCTCATTCTATGAACACCCTCTCCACCACCACCGGTTAACCCTCCCCTCCACCCCCTTCCAGTTGCAAGGGTCCACTCCTTATTGTTATTGGACTCACGTAGGCTTGTGTTCAGCCACAAACGAACAACTTCTCAGACAAAGACGGCAGGCGCACAACATATGTAACCAGCATGTAACGGACCACGCTGCCCGTCTTTAAGAGTTGTGTGGATGCACGACACAAGTGGGGATGTGTATATGTGTGTGCTTGTGTGAGTGGGTGGGTAGGTAGGTAGGTAGAGGTGATGAGGAAGAGGGAATGGGGGTGGTTGGGGTTGGAGGTGGGGTTGGGGTGTGTGAGGGGGGGCTCAATGATGGAGCAAAGACGGAGCATGTGAAGAAGGAGGGGGGGTGAGGGTGTATACAGATATCTGTGATAATGAGAGCTGGCACTGAGCCACGCTGCCTTCCAAAGAGAAAACAATTTGCGAGTGCAGTGTGTATATGTGCATGAGATGTACATTATGTATGGGTGAGACGAAGGCAAGCAGGTAAAAGACTAGAAAAAGATGAGACAGCCCAAGAGTCTTCAGTAAATATAGACGGTCAGTGCAGAATGTTTGTAGGCAACCCAGGGTGTAGCACGTTTAACACTACTGTCCATTTAAAAGAAGAACAAAATGAATAAGTTAGGTAAAGTCAGAAACAAAATTAATTGGTCTTTCTTTTCAAACCCGTATTAGAGGACTAAATTGTTCTGTATGCCGATTCTGTTCCATGACATCTCAAACATAAACCCTGTTTTTATTGAATAAAGAATAAAATTTATTCTGGTAATGTTCGGGACAGTTACAGAACTTGGTTGAAGTGGGAAAACATGCGGTTTTTAGCAAAAATTGGAAAACAGAAACAGATTTACTTAGCGTATTTTGTGCTATTTATGCAGAGCCCTAGGCACCGAAACACAACCATGAATGACACCTTCCAAAATACATCACAAAGAATTTCAAATTCTTAAATGATTCAAATTAATTGATATAACATTTAATTCACACAAGATTTAAAATTTTAAAATATGAACTCAAATGTTCATAGTTTAACTCTTATCTAAGGAGAATGAAGATATTTCTGTTCAGCTGGAGTCATATTAGAACCACATTCTGTTTACAACCAATTCTAAACAAGAGGTTTTTAATTTCCCATCTGTGAATGTAGATACAGTGAATTAAACATTCCTGAGTTGGTATTGAAACAATATCCACCTGACATGACAGGAAGAGCAAATGGCTAACTTAAGGTAACTTTCTACAGAATGTTACCATCTAATACACTTTAAAGACTTTATTTCTTGTTCTTATTTAATATTTATGTATCAAATGCTGACAAATGATGTGGATGATGTGATTTTCATACCATAAAATGAAGAAATTTATTGTCGACTCACGTGTGCTAACTGGGATGCACTGTGGTGGCTTCCAACTTTAATTTTGATGAGGGCCCCAATTAACCTTGAACAGTCCCTGAGTCTTTGTCTGGTTCCTATATGCAGGTCTCCTACAGAATCCTAGTGTTTTAAAATCTTTCCTAACAGCAGGTCTATTTCTTGAGATAAACTGACAGTATATAGACTCAGTATATTTACTGTGAGACTGGGCAGACGCTGTATAGAAAGCTGGTAACGCTCTTAAATTTTCCATTAGGCTGAATTAGTGCTGAGTACAAAATGTACGCACATTAATGCCAACCAGAAACACCTTAACAAAAACAAATTCCCTTTATGTTTTGTATCAGTGCACTTTTTCCTGCACTGAAATGATCTGTGTAGAAGAACAGCGGAGTGCTGTGCCGGCGCGTCTACAGAACAGTAAATTGGATGCTGGGGAGTGAATGTAATACAGCATGTGTATAATGAGCATTGTGTGGAATAAAAGTAGAGCCTCTGCAGACAGCACACCCACAGCGGCATCCAATCCTCCGGGGAGGTGCCAGGCATGTGGTGAAACACTGAGCTGTTTAGGCGGCTGTTTAACCTTTAAGTACGTCAAGTAACCTTTAATACAGCCGTGTTGCCAAATCAGGCATTTTGAACCTAATACAGGTCATGAAGCTGTGTGCTTGTAAAATCCATTTGAAGTCCTCCAGGATTTATTTGTTTAATCATAAAAACTATATTATTATGACAGTTTAATGCGGATATAAAATAGTTTAACCCCCTACATTATCATAAAACTTACATATTTATTAGTAAAAACACTCTGAGTCAGAAATTTAATTAGAGATTAAACAAAAATGGATTTCCGATATGAATCTTTTTAATACAAAAAACACATTTAAAAAGTAATGAAAATAAAAAGTTAAATAAGATTCATATTTATCAAATGCCAATTTAAAAACCGAAATTACTGAATGTTTTCCCAATCATCAGAGAAGGTGTTAAAAGTTACACTCATCCCAACGTCAGCTTTATAAACAGTGAAGATGCCTGACCAAAACTGGCCTATATATAATGTTTAAGATGATATTTATTATACATTCACACATAAAGTAAGTGCGTTATGCTGTTTTGTCGTTCACACCTTTGTGAAAATAATAATAATAAAACAAACAAAGACATGTATAGCACACTCCACATTTATGGTCCACCAGTAAATATGTGCAAAAAAAAAATTAAATAAGGGCAACTTTTATAGCACCAACGTTAATGCATAATGTAGACAACAAAATCTTAATTTGAGTCAATTTGTACAGTGGTAGAAAAAAAGATTTCACATTAAGATTGAATTGTTTCTACAAAATCACAGGTGCCAAAATAATTGACAATGCCAAATAAAACTGTTGGCTTGTGTTCCGACGGCATCGAAAGATTGCTTTGATGCAGCTTTAAATAAATAATGCCAAAATAATACATTTGGACACCATACATACGAACTACTGCTTCAGAATTTGTCAACATACTGCTATAATATGCCACCAATCACCCAATAAAATAATAATTTCATTATTGTAATCTCACAGAAACGCGACAGGAACACTTGAAGAAGAATTAAAAAATTTATACCAGTAGTAAAATCTTCCTTCTGATTAATTCAGGAATAATATGATCAGTTATTTCTTCAAAATGAAAAGTAACATTCAAATTTCACAAGTACAACATGTCTTGATGTTCCACAAAATCCTCTGAATTTCCTTCTGTTTAGATGCACAAAACACATAGTTTTCAATGCACCAACAAACATACCAAGATAAGAAACATTGTGAAAGCAATCTAAAAAATGACTGCTATTGAAGATTTTTTTAATTTATACTTTATGCTTTAGTTTTAAGTTAATCTGAGAGTCTAGGAATGTTTATTTAGTAATCAAACTCTTCACCTATATTGCCTTCGGGTGTAATACTGCATTTTATTTATATCTGAAAGTTAGATTTTTCAAGTTCTTGTCAGAAATACAACAAGAAAACTGTTAACTCAGAATTCTGTCCGAGTTTGTCAAAGTTTGCAGAGCTTCCAATATAGCCTATGCCATAGGCTATATAGAAAGCTTAGTTTTATCCCACAAGTGAGTGGAGAATAAATATAAAGGTCTATTTCTTTCATTCTTCAAAATGGTAAATACAAGACAACATACCATTTAGGTTGACCATCATAAGTTAGAAAACATATTCGCCTAAACTTCCCCATACCATTAACAGATCAAAAATTGCAAAGTGATAAACAAGTGATAAATAATCTCTGACAAGGACATCAATGCATCACAAGCAGTGATGGTCAAAAGTCAGTTTTTAAAAACTGGCAAATTTTTAATGTGCAATAAATTAATTTGTATTTTGTGATGTGCTCAGTGTTTTTAATCAATCTTATCTCTGTTTAGTTGATTTATTTTAAGGCACAAATAAATTTGCCTTTTCTTGCCTTACTGGAGTAAAAGTGAAAATATTGGAATTTTATATCTTTATAACAGATATAAAGATCCATAAGCTGCTGTATTGTTAGTGAGTTATATGTTCCATTTTATAAAAATAATCCAAATTAGTTTCTCAAACTTTTTTTCTTAAACATCATAATATCATTTTTTTTTTTTCATTTCTAAAGTAGAGACATACATCCATCTTTAAAAGCTGAAAACTCCCTTTACAGCAGCATGATGCTATGCTTCTGATTTCCAAGTAAAATTAACTGCTGTTGGGCAGTCTGTGAGTTTAGTGCCTTGCTCAAGGGCCTGGTCAGTGTGCTGGCTGTGAGAGGGCAAAGCATGATTTCACCACCCACATTTTCCGATTTGCTTCAAAGTTTTCTTTTATTTATAGCCCAAGGCTTTGGTCACTTGGATGAGCAACAAGGTCTCATTGCTGGTTGGTTGTTTTAAATAAACATTCTGAAAAGGCAAAGGCTTTTTCTGAGAAACAGAAAAACATTTAGAAGGCAGCTGTAATGGTTGGTCACATTGCATCCTACAAGAACAGTTACGTTCTAATCTTTCACTAAAATGGTTTCCTGCTTTGATCACTTCCATTTTGTCCCATTGTATTTCTTTTTATATACCTCTTTTTTTATATTGTTGAAGCTTTTTCTTTCATTTGTACAAATAAATTAAACCATACTAGCTGAAATGTCATTAGGAATCTCTGGTGCTTATTTGGAACTCTGCAAGGATTCAATTGCAGCTACAGAAACCAATTACGGGTCCTTTCTGAGATGGTTTGAAGAAAAGCGACTGGTAAATGGCTGTATGTAAATAAAAGAGGAGGCAAACCGAGAGGAGCTGATGCTTACAGGTACCTGACTGGAGAGGCTGAAGTTGGTGGCGGGGCTGCGCTTCTTGCTGGCGGCGGTGCCCACGCTGCTGTTGGCGCTGCTGGCTGAGTTCTTCCGTTTCCTCCTCTTCGTGGTTGTCTGTCGGGCAGGCTCAGCTTTGGCGCGACCAGCAAAGAGAAACAGAGGCCATGCCAAGAACATAATGCATACAGACGGAGACAAGGTGTAGGAGTGTGTGCAGTGTGTACAATTTGCAGGTGAGATCATGCAGTGCTAATACACTGAAAACACATGCAGACAGAAGACGCAATCCCACAGACATGTTACATAGATAAGAGCCTCTATTAAACAAGAATGCATGCTTTATCTTCAGAGGTGAAACCACACAAGCGTTAACAAATCCAAACACATGCAGCTATAAGAAAGAACCTCTGCTTCATTTCCATAAATGCTCAACTATAAACCTTGATGTTCAATGTGATGCAACTTCTTCAAAAGCAGAAGCAAGACTGGAAGGAGAAACACAACTGTTCGACTTATTGAAATCTAACTAGCATTAACATTGAGTTTTTATTATTTCTATTGAGAATCGGTGAGTAATAGTTCTAATTACAAGTTGTAGCCAGGTCGTCACGTGCAATAAACATTCAACACATAATTTTGACATCAGGCAGGTGAGAATACATGATAAGTTTGCACATGAAAATGCATTTCAGTCCATTCAAGCGAGCAAGAAAAATAAGCTGCTTTCTTGAAAGACGACAGACAGTTGATATTGTTAGAGAGAAGATACCTTTTTTGTGATTTGTGGGAAATATTTCCGTTTTGAAGTTCTGTGGGTGTCCAGCTGAAACCGGAGTCAAAATTAGTTGTGTTGGTTAAACAGACAGAAATATATCAGAAAGTACAACAGAGAATTGTTAATAACATCACTGGGTATCGCAACTAGGGCTGAAACGATTCCTCGAGTGATTCTAGTACCTCGACTATTAAAATTCCTCGAGGAAAACTGACCTGCCTCGAAGCCTCGTTATATTATGTGTTATTATTTAGCGCACCGTGTTCCGGCCGGGACTTTATTTGCGCTCTCACTTCCGCCTGAGTTGTTGACGAAAGCTAAGTGTTAGCAGCATAACGTCCAGTTTTCAAGTGGGAGGATTTTATTGAGTCATGATAATGTCCGGGTTTTTGTCTTTTTCCGGGGGACCAATAAGCATCTTAAAATGACAGCAGCGATGCCTGGAGTCTGGCGGGATTATTTATACAGACAAACGGACAGACGGAACACGGCGGGCGGCTTTAGATGCGTAGCTTTACTGAAAATACTGGAAAATAAATTTCATATCATCCCGGTCGCAA